>SKCR01045560.1:0-46891 GCA_019454045.1 Zanthoxylum bungeanum | reverse complement strand
TTTACCACGATGCTTTGCCGCGCCGGTTGATGTGTGTTCGGTTGAATGTAAGATATGTTCAATCGGGCATATTAAGTTTGATATTATTGTCTTTATCTTTGTATGCATGATACGATCGAGCGCATGGGCTTAGTAAGTCGGATTAAAGGTCCCCTATTACCACGATGCTTTGCCGCGCCGGTTGATGTGTGTTCGGTTGAATGTAAGATATGTTCAATCGGGCATACTAAGTTTGATATTATTGTCTTTATTCTTTGTGTGCATGATGCGATCGAGCGCATGGGCTTTGTAAATCGGATTAAAGGTCCCCTATTTGGAAGGGTTAAAATCCTTTACCACGATACTTTGCCGCGCCGGTTGATGTATATTCGCTTGAATGTAAGATGTGTTCAATCGGGTATACGAAATTTCACATAGTTATCTTTATCTTTGTACGCATTGTAATGAAAGGCGCATGGGCTTATTGTGTTGGAGTAAAAGGTTCTCCATTTGGGGGAAGAAAAGCCTAAAAGGCTACCTTTACCACGATATTTGCCGTGCCTTTCATCTTTGATTGCATCATTTACCTTAGTCTTGGCTTAACGTAGTATAATTCATATATCCATGTTATGATAGCATTTGAGTATTATTTCTTGTAGTATATCGGATGGAAACCCAGACATAAATTCCGTAGCCGATTCCGAATGTACGGTAATGCGGTCTGTACTTGGGATACAATTCCACGTACCACTTGGAAAAGTGCTCACATGTGTGTTTGTGTCCATATTAGTTATCTTCTTTTGCACCACGTCATAGCATGCTTACTTTAATGCCTAATTGCATCCTTAAGTGTCTTTTTGTATTATGTACTTAGTTGACTCTTTTATTTGTGCATGGACATGTAATGGCTATTTGTTTATGATATGTCTATGAAATCACATGTTAGCCATTATTTGATTCGCCTTTATGTGTGGTTAGTGTGCGCTTGTGTTTCCATGAATACAATATGCCAATGAAGTTGTATGTTCGTTGCTACTTTGATGTACTTTCAAGCATGCAATCTTATATGTGAAATATATGTAAATTTAGGTGTAAGTTTTATCTTGTACATGTGAATTTAGAAGCATGATACTCTTGGAAATAAGTGTTGCTTAAACTTGATTAAATTATTACATAAATCCTTTCATTACAAGTGACATAAGTAAGGGACCATTCTGAACCCAACGGTTTGAGGTCTTCCCTTGCGAGGGGTGAGTGCGGCCTTTTAATCTCATTTTCCCGGTTCACACGGGTGGCGACACTCCATTATTCTCCGGTTAGTCCCCCGTGGCTACTCCGTACTCCCAACTAGGCCGTGAGCCTGGAACAAATGCGTCGTCCAGTTTCTGTGTCCCACACCGCACTGTCAACTAGCACATCTATATGAGGTAGAGGAAAATCATCTTTCGGGCAAGCCTTGTTAAGATCTCTGTAATCCACACACATTCTGACTTTCCCGTTCTTCTTGGCACGGCACAATATTTTCTAACATTCAGGATACTTTATACTTCCAGGAACCCCACACCATCTGTTTCTTGACTTCTTCTCTAACTTTCTCAGCCCACTCTGGTCTCATCCGTCGGAGTTTATGTTCACTGGCTCATATTCGGATAAGTTAGTATTGTATGCTGGGCGATGCGTCTGTCTACCCCAGGCATGTCCTCGTAGGACCAAGCAAAGACTTTGGCATATCTGACCAATATTTTTCTAATTTCTCCCGTTCCTCAGAGGGTAACCTCACTTGCAATTAGGATTTCCTTGGGACTTTCAGGTGTACCCAAGTTAAATGCATTCATTTTGGTTGAGCTGATATCAAATATACTCAAGTCATGCAAATTGAATGAAGAGACTAGGCAAGTAAGCAAAATGATTATCTTTATTGCTAGCAAATGCAGAAGTACACTCAAATAAATCAGGAAGATAAAGTCTTCGTCATCCACAGACATTTCATCCTCCGTAACCGGGTTTTTCCAGTTTCATCCTCCCGATAGTCAGGCTCTCCAATTTCATCAACTCTTCTTCCCACTTATCTTCTTCTTTCACAACTTCTCCGTCAGCGGCTTCTCACTCAGCTATCTTGGAAGATCTCAAATCCAGCACCACAATCCCATTAACTTCTATCGGTTCGGGCTCACATTGATACCCCGAAGCCCTTACAAAGCATTCCATCAATTTCAACCCTTTCTTTTTAGCCCTCGGCTTTTCCTCATCAGACTTGTACCCCAAACCCTTCGAGGTAGTCTGACCTTTAAAGTTAGGCATTGTGGGACACAGAAACTGGGCGACGCATGCTGTTCCGGGCTCGCGGCCCGGTTGGGAGAAGGAGTAGAGTAGCCCACGGGGGACTAAACCAGAGAATAATGGAGTCGCCACCTGTTAGACATTGTGTCCCATAGCGTCACTGTTTGTAAATGATATTGTATTATTGTACAAAATTAACTATGTGATAATGAAATTGCCTTTTGCCGTTTTGTAATATTATTTACTTTGATTTATAAATGGCGAAAGTCCATATGATTAGTACTGGATTGAGATGATATGAGACAGTATCAATCCATAAAGGTTTAATCATTAAATATCCCTAGTCGGAGTATTATCGAGATCGGACATCGATAATGCGGAATAGACTAGTATTGCGCTTGTGCACGTTGTGAGGGCACAACGGCCATAGTTCTCATATATTAAGTATTGGATACTTATGCAAGTGCGATAGGAGTTTTGTGTTTTACCGATGGTACGGAAAACAGCTTCGCTCTGGATAGACCCCGCGGAATCCATTGGTAGTATGTATCGGTGTTATGGGAGGCCGCATCAGGGTAGGTGTATATGGTCTTAACCTGGAGACTACATCGCTAGTACTTGCGACAATCGGTAAACTTTGGTTTTGGTGGTTGGGGACCTTAACCGGTTCTGTGTACACCTCTTGTGGTTTATCGAGAATCGTAGTGTACTGGATGTGATGTCAAGATGGAAGTATCGCTTCAGACATATGGAGGTGATGATCACGCAGGACACAGAACTAGTACTCTATAAAAGGTTGCAACCGTCGGGACAATAGACTAGGTCAGGATTGTCCGATTTAAAGAGACTAGTTGCTTGATGTCCGATATATGTTTCGTACGGGGCAGACACATCTCAGCCCCAGGCCTAGCATGTGATCATCCGATACTGGATCGATGTACGCAATACTACGGTATACTACGCTTGATAATCTTATATTCCTATAAGAATATTTCTGGAGAATTGGGTAGGCATGGCGCTTTGCTAGAAGCCAACTTGTCTTGTGAATCGGTAAGAACGTAGTACGAGGTACGTGCGTGTTCGGATTATCCGACGACCGTATTTACTGCCAACATATCCGGAGATCTCTTGGGTCGCTTCCTGAAGATTCACCTATGATATTTGATTCGGACTTAATTAATCTTGGATTAATTGCGGAGAAAATTTTATCTCGGATAAAGTGCCTTATTAGAGAGAGAACGATTAATTTGGAATTAATCGATAAATTATTATATTCGATATAATAATCGAAATTCGATTTCGACGCGAAATTAAAATTAGATTTTAATTCGGGCATACGAGTTAATTTAGAATTAATTCGTTAGCGACGTAAATAATAATTTCGCTAGGCGCGATTATTTATTAAATTCGATTTAATTAACGTCGCGACGTAAGTTCGGTATTTCGGAAATATCGAACCCGAACGCGTGAGTGCACGTGGGCCCACTTTCATTTGGAAACGTGTGGGCCCACATGACACATGTCATTATATGTATTATTTATTGATGATGCATTGCATGGTGATATTGTACAATACACTCAATTGTTTTGCATGGAGTTTGAGTGTTTGACACTCTAAGCCATTGCATGGTTGGTGTCATAATTTTATTATTAATTTAATAAACATTATGGCATAAATATAAATTGATTTTTGGTAACAAAATCAATTAACAAAAAAACTCTCTTTTCTCTCTCACATTGCCGAAAACTGCATGCAGTTTTTTGCTTCCATCTTCTTCATTTTGGTTGTCTAAAACTTGAAGATATGAGGTTGTTTGGAACATCTACTCAATGCAAGGCTAGCACCTTACAAGGGATCAAAAGAGGTGATAGGGAAACCATCATAGAGCAAGGAATACACAAAGCTTGGAGCTTTCCACCTTTCTCATCTTGGCCGAATCATCCCAACCTTGGAGCTTCCATTTTGGTTTGATTTTCTTCATCACTAAAGCAATTGTAAGTATGATTCCGCCATACTTCATCTTATATATATATTCAATGTTGTATTTCAAATGCTTAATCTTTCCTTGGGACATATTATAGAAAACCAACAATGGTATCATGGAGCCATGGTTAAGCATGAAATACTTTAGGTTAAAATTTGGGATAAAATTGATTGAAGCATGTTCTTATGAATTTGATTAATAAGTATGCTTGCATGTATATAGAATGATGTTATATGGAATCAATTTTATGAAAAAATGCATTGGATGATTTTCCCCCAAAAATTTAACCTTGGCCGAATGGGTATGATAAAATTGATTGAAGCTGTTCTTATGAAATTTGATTAATAAGTATGCTTGCATGTATATAGAATGATGTTATGGAATCAATTTTATGAAAAATGCATTGGATGATTTTTCCCCAAATTCATGCCTTGGCCGAATGTGTTGCTACTTGGAGTGGATTGGAATTTTTTTGTTTAAGATCATTGGATGTCTTAGAAGTGTACGGAACGTAGATTAGTAATTCAATCGGATTGAAAAACAATCGGCACAAAAAACTCACCTTGGCCGAATACATAATGGACATGTAAAGGAGTTGATTTTTGTTAAAATTAATGTTGGACATTTATTTTGAAAAATAGATGATTAATAAATTAAATGGGTATTTTTGAAATATTTGGTTTAATATATTAATCTGGTATTACACTTTAATTAATTGGACTTTAATGTTGGAATATTAAAATTAAATTTAATGGGCCTTTAAAAATTTAATTGGGCCTTATGGGCTTAAAATTGGTTTTATGGCATCAAAGGGTGATTCCTTATTTGGGCTTGGTAATTGGTTTGACCCACATTGACCAAAGCCCAAGCCTTAATAAATCAATTGAAAGCCCATTTGACTTGAATTAAATTTAACATTGGATGTTAGTTGGGCTTTGAGGCCCAATAGGATTAGATTTAGAATCTAAGTCTTTAAAGCACATTAAAAGTGTAAACATTTAATTTGGAATTAAATAATTGAATTAGTATTGAATACGAATTAAATTAAATTAGATTAATAAGTAGTTCGAATAAATTCGCGAATTCGTACCCTATGTACTTATTCTCAATCGAGTTGGACTCGCGCGCAAAATCAAACCGTTGTTTGAACATTGGATGATCACTTTAAATAAAGACTAATTAATTGGATTAGATTGGTTGTAAAAGCATGTCTTGTTTGAATATATATGAATGTGATGAATGAATAGTGTATATCGGATGGATATTAGAAGGGAAAGGGTAATTTTAGAAATTATTGTAAATTTGAAATTTATTAATTGGACCTGCGTGTCCAGCCTTATCTCTTTATCTCTTTGTATTCTCTTCTCACCTAATTCCCCTCAATGTAAATGAGGTTTCTCTTATTGTTTTATGTAATTGGGTAGAAGTAGAAGTAGAATAGTGCTAGCGGGGAGAGGAAATGGAGTGATATTGATTTGTTCTAGGAACAAGTTGTTTATATATCCATCCGCATATCACTATTAATTTACTTTACGCGCTTTATGATGTTTAGAAGCATGCTTAAGGGTTGTATGATGATGAGACCTAACAAAGATAAATAAATGGTTGCCAAATACGCGAAAATCCCTCAATTATATTAAGCGAATATCCTTCCATTGAATGGTTCTTGTTCAAGATCCGAAGTTGGCATTGGTTTGTTTTTGACCCAAGTCAAGACCTTTGTCAATCAAGGATGTACTTGAATCATGAGAGTTTTGTTGCATATCGGTTGCTTGTCCAAATCGTGATTTTTATTGGCCAAAGTCAAGATCACTTTTTGTCCAATGACATTGATTACGAAACCTCCTCGTCAATGGGTCCCGCTTAACTGGAATCATTAGGTTTGTTTTTGGCCAAAGCCAAGGCCTAGATGATTCGGAGGATATGGTTAGGAAAATGTAATGGTTACATTGACATTATACATATGTTTCGGACTTGGATGTCCACCTAACCGGATCTAGGAATTGGATGAGATCCAATTGATCATGGAGATCTACCTAAGTTAAATAGCATACAATTTTTATTGGCCAAAGTCAAGGTTGTGTGTTATTTAACGGGATCCTAGCCCACTAGGAAATTCGATTTCCCGAGTTCTCTACAGAGGGTTAGAAACTTGAAGAAAATAGTGGGAGGCTGGCTATTATTGAATTTGCAATTTCGTTCAGATACTTAGCCTTACACGTCTTTCAAAATTATTTCGTCAATATTTTAAATAATTAGTTGGACTAATATATTGTTATTTTTTACTTGTAACAGTTTGACTGTACCCATAACCATCGTTGACTTTATAGTTGGACTATAGTTGTCAAGATGACTGGCAAAGGTAATATCCGCGACATAATCATGGGCGATAATGTCTTCAAAGGGACAAACTTTGCCGACTGGGAAATGAACCTCAAGATAGTGCTTGGGGCTGAGAGGATACTGTATACTATTCGGAGACCTCTCCCGCCTAAACCCACTGAGCCACTGGAGCTAGAGTTATGGAAAACTCATAGTGACGATTGTGACCAAGCTCAGTCAGTTATGCTAGCTGCAATGACCCAGCATTTCAGACGCCAGTACAGGGACTTGGATCCCTATAACATGATGGCAAGATTGCGTGATCTTCACCGCACCAATAAGCGGTTGAAGAGGTACGAGCTAGTAAGGAAACTCTTCCGCTCCCGAATGACAGACGGCGCATCATTTGAAGCCCACGGGACTCAAATGATCGCCGATATTGATGAGTTAGCCAATATGGGAATAGTCTTGGAGGCTGAGCTGACTATAGATATGATCTTGCAGTCACTTCCTGATACTTGGAAACAAATCATAATCAACTACAAGTTGATGGATACAGATGACACTCTTGGAGAGCTGTTATCCGTCTTGAAGGAATCCGAAAGGGAACTCCTAAAGGGGAGCAAGCGCGAGGCGCATTTTGCATCGACCTCTCATGCGCCAAGGGGTGGGCCCAAGGCAATTGGAGGTGCGAGGAAGAAGAAGTTCAAGAAAAAGGGCAAAGGCAAGTTGACAGTAGCTTCTAAGAAGCCAAAGGACAAATCTCGCGACATCTGCCTCAATTGCGGCAAGAGGGTCACTGGAAACGTGACTGCCGAGTGGGCAAAGGGCAGAGTAAGGATATCAAGGATGGCAAGGCTATCGCCTCTGGTATGTTTGTTATTGAGATAAATATGAATACTTCTAGTTTTAAAAATTGGATTTTTGATTTCTGGTTGTGGTGCTCATATTTGTACTGATGTGCAGATCTGCAGGATAAGCAGGGTGCTGGCATCCGGGGAGATGGATCTACGGGTCAGAAACGGAACACCAGTTGCTGTTTTGGCCGTAGGACTTTTGTTTTAGAACTGCCCTCAGGGCATGCACTTAAACTTTTGAACTGTTATTTTGTACCTAGTTTAACTATGAATATTATATCTGTATCATTGTTAACCCAGCAGGGTTACACTTTTGTATTTAGAAACACTGGGTGTTATTTATATAAAAATGATGCAGAAATTTGCACAGCTGTTGCAAATAACGGTCTTTATATTTTGAATATAAATGAATCTCCTAAAATGACAAACAAAAGGCTCAAAAGAAGTAATCTAAAAGATGAAGCTTATATGTGGCATTGTCGTCTAGGACATATCAACAAGACTCGCATATCCACACTTTCGAAGAGTGGGTACTTGGACGAATTTGATCTCAATTCATATGACGTCTGCGAATCTTGTCTTTTAGGCAAAATGCCTAAATCACCTTTTAGCGGTAAAGGTGAACGTGCCACAGAATTGTTGGCTCTTGTTCATACTGATGTATGCGGGCCCATGTCTAGCCAGGCTAGAGGTGGATTTCACTACTTCGTAACCTTTACAGATGATGCATCTCGTTACGGTTATGTGTATCTTATGAGACACAAGTCGGAAACTTTTGAGAAATTCAAAGAGTTTCGACACGAAGTAGAGAGAAACAAACAGGGAAGAGTATTAAGACATTACGGTCAGACCGTGGTGGCGAATACTTAGTTATGAGTTTCAAGATTACTTGAAAGAATATGGTATTCTTTCACAGTGGACTCCTCCTGGAACGCCGCAATTAAAGGGTGTGTCCGAACGGAGAAAACCACCGCACCTTGTTAGACATGGTAAGGTCAATGATGAGTCGCACTGAGCTACCAATATCCTTCTGGGGATATACGCATTAAACAGTGCTATACTTATTTTGAATAAGGTACCGTCGAAGTCTGTTGAACAGACTCCATATGAGATATGGACAGGAAGGAAACCAGGTTTCTCTTCCTGAAGATTTGGGGATGCTGGGCATATGTTAAACGTTTGGAGGGTACCAAACTTGAACCCAAATCTGATAAATGCCTTTTGTAGGATATCCTAGGGAAACCAAAGGATATTACTTCTATCACCCACAAGAGAACAAAGTATTTGTTGCTCTACAAGCATTTTTCCTTGAGAAGGATTTTTTAAATGCAGTGGTAAGTGGGAGGAAAGTAGAACTCGATGAAGATCGTAGTGATACTGTTCCTGGCAATGAATCAACGACGGAACAAGAGCAGACCGTCCGGGATGAGTCTGTACCACAAACTTCACATACACAAGGACCGCGTAGGTCGGAGAGAGTCAGAACAGTACCTGAGAGGTATGGGTTCCTGATCTCACCTCATGTAGATATTAATCTTATTGAGGATAATGAACCGGCTACGTATGAGGAAGCGATACAAAATATCGATTCCGCTTTATGGCAAGATGCCATGAAGTCCGAGATGGATTCCATGTACGCCAACCAAGTTTGGACACTGGTTGATACACCAGAAGGCGTAAAGCCTATTGGATGCAGATGGATCTTCAAGAAGAAGACCGACATGGATGGCAACGTACAAACGTACAAATCTAGGCTTGTAGCGAAGGGGTATCGTCAACAATATGGTATTGATTATGACGAAACCTTCTCACCCGTTGCCATGATTAAATCCATTCGGATAATGCTTGCAATAGCTGCATATTTCGATTACGAGATATGGCAGATGGACGTTAAAACCGCTTTCCTTAACGGAAACCCTTTTGGAGGATGTTTATATGCAACAGCCTGACGGTTTTATCGTACCTAGACTTGCAAACAAGGTTTGTAAGTTAAATCGATCCATTTATGGATTGAAGCAAGCATCACGGTCATGGAATCAGCGTTTTGATGAGATCATAAAAGAATATCATTTCGTGTAAAACGCAGATGACCCTTGTGTATACAAGAAGGTTAGTGGGAGAGACACTACTTTTATTGTCCTTTATGTCGACGACGTTGTTAATAGGCAATGACATTCCCATGCTAACGTCGGTGAAAGCTTGGCTTTCATTAAAATTCTCCATGAAAGATCTGGGAGAAGCAACCTTTATTCTTGGAATAAAGATCTACCGGGATATATCCAGAAAGCTGCTTGGACTCTCCCAGAGTACATACATTGATAAAGTGTTGAAGCGATTCAACATGGAACAATCCAAGAGGGGATTGGTTCCAATGGTACGTGGTACCTCTCTGTCTAAGGACATGTGTCCTAAGACTCAGGAAGAGAGAGACAACATGAGTCGGATACCGTTCGCCTCGGCAGTCGGATCGATCATGTATGCCATGATATGTACACGACCTGATGTCTCATATGCTTTGAGCATGTGCAGTCGCTATCAGGCCGATCCAGGTGAAGGTCACTGGATAGCAGTTAAGAATATCCTTAAGTATCTTAAACGAACTAAGGATGCTTTCTTAATTTATGGAGGTGGAGAACTTGCGGTATCTGGGTATACCGATGCAAGTTTCCAAACCGACAATGATGACTACAAATCGCAATCCGGGTACATTTTTTGTTTGAATAACGGAGCAGTGAGCTGGAAATCTTCCAAGCAAGATATTGTTGCCAATTCAACGACAGAAGCGGAGTACATCGCTGCATCTGAAGCAGCAAAGGAGGCAGTTTGGATCCGAAAGTTCCTAATCGGATTAGGAGTAGTTCCGTTAGCAGCTGAGCCCGTTCCATTATATTGTGACAATAACGGGGCTATAGCACAGGCTAAGGAACCAAGGTCTCATCAATGGTCCAAGCATGTTCTTCGACGTTACCATCTGATTCGGGAGATTATACATCGTGGCGATGTAAAGGTCGAGAAGGTCACATCAGATGACAACATTGCAGATCCGCTGACGAAGGCTGTTCTTCAGCAAGTTTTTGAACGACACATACATAGTTCGGGTATTAGATGCTTGAGTGACTGGCTATAGGCCAAGTGGGAGATTGTTAGACATTGTGTCCCATAGCGTCACTGTTTGTAAATGATATTGTATTATTGTACAAAATTAACTATGTGATAATGAAATTGCCTTTTGCCGTTTTGTAATATTATTTACTTTGATTTATAAATGGCGAAAGTCCATATGATTAGTACTGGATTGAGATGATATGAGACAGTATCAATCCATAAAGGTTTAATCATTAAATATCCCTAGTCGGAGTATTATCGAGATCGGACATCGATAATGCGGAATAGACTAGTATTGCGCTTGTGCACGTTGTGAGGGCACAACGGCATAGTTCTCATATATTTAAGTATTGGATACTTATGCAAGTGCGATAGGAGGTTGTGTTTTACCGATGGTACGGGAAACAGCTTCGCTTTGGATAGACCCCGCGGAATCCCATTGGTAGTATGTCTGCGTGTCTATGGGAGGCCGCATCAGGGTAGGTGTATATGGTCTTAACCTGAGACTTACATCGCTGGTACTTGCGACAATCGGTAAACTTTGGTTTTGGTGGTTGGGGACCTTAACCGGTTCTATGTACACCTCTTCTGGGTTTATCGAGAATCGTAGTGTACTGGATGTGATGTCAAGATGGAAGTATCGCTTCAGACATATGGAGGTGATGATCACGCAGGACACAGAACTAGTACTCTATAAAAGGTTGCAACCGTCGGGACAATATGACTAGGTCAGGATTGTCCGATTTAAAGAGACTAGTTGCTTGATGTCCGATATATGTTTCGTACGGGGCAGACACATCTCCAGCCCCAGGCCTAGCATGTGATCATCCGATACTGGATCGATGTACGCAATACTACGGTATACTACGCTTGATATAGATCTTATATTCCTATAAGAATTTTCTGGAGAATTGGGTAGGCATGGCGCTTTGCTAGAAGCCAACCTTGTCTTGTGAATCGGTAAGAACGTAGTACGAGGTACGTGCGTGTTCGGATTATCCGACGACCGTATTTACTGCCAACATATCCGGAGATCTCTTGGGTCGCTTCCTGAAGATTCACCTATGATATTTGATTCGGACTTAATTAATCTTGGATTAATTGCGGAGAAACTTTATCTCGGATAAAGTGCCTTATTTAGAGAGAGAACGATTAATTTGGAATTAATCGATAAAATTATTATATTCGATATAATAATCGAAATTCGATTTCGACGCGAAATTAAAATTAGATTTTAATTCGGGCATACGAGTTAATTTAGAATTAATTCGTTAGCGACGTAAATAATAATTTCGCTAGGCGCGATTATTTATTTAAATTCGATTTAATTAACGTCGCGACGTAAGTTCGGTATTTCGGAAATATCGAACCCGAACGCGTGAGTGCACGTGGGCCCACTTTCATTTGGAAACGTGTGGGGCCCACATGACACATGTCATTATATGTATTATTTTATTGATGATGCATTGCATGGTGATAGTGTACAATACACTCATTGGTTTTGCATGGAGTTTGAGTGTTTGACACTCTAAGCCATTGCATGTTGGTGTCATAATTTTATTATTAATTTAATAAACATTATGGCATAAATATAAATTGATTTTTGGTAACAAAATCAATTAACAACAAACTCTCTTTTCTCTCTCACATTGCCGAAAACTGCATGCAGTTTGCTCTCCATCTTCTTCATTTTGGTTGTCTAAAACTTGAAGATATTGAGGTTGTTTGGAACATCTACTCACATGCAAGGCTAGCACCTTACAAGGGATCAAAAGAGGTGATAGGGAAACCATCATAGAGCAAGGAATACACAAGCTTGGAGCTTTCCACCTCTTCTCATCTTGGCCGAATCATCCCAACCTTGGAGTTTCCATTTTGGTTTGATTTTCTTCATCACTAAAGCAATGTATGTATGATTCGCCATACTTCATCTTATATATATATTCAATGTTGTATTTCAAATGCTTAATCTTTCCTTGGGACATATTATAGAAACCAACACCACCCGGTGTGAACCGGGAAAATGATTTAAGGCCGCTCACCCCTCGCAAGGGAAGACCTCAACCGTTGGGTTCGGAATGGTCCCTTACTCTAGACTGTGGGACACAGAAACTGGGCGACGCATGCTGTTCCGGGCTCGCGGCCTGGTTGGGAGTACGGAGTAGCCACAGGAGACTAAACCGGAGAATAATGGAGTCGCCACTCGGTGTGAACCGGAAAATGATTTAAGGCCGCACTCACCTCGCAAGGGAAGACCTCAAACCGTTGGGTTCGGAATGGTCCCTTACTTATGCCACTTGTAATGATGTGATTTGTGCAATAATCTAACCAAGACCTAAGCAACATGTTTTCCAAGTGTATTCTACTTCTAAGTTAGCATGCATACTGTAAGAGTTAAATCAAGGTCCCAAGGATCACAAACATGCATAAAAAAACCACAAATGAACACATCAAAGGAGGTGCGGAATATACTCACATTGATGGGTTTGATGCTAGGAAGAACACAACCAAAACGCACTGCATGTTACTGCTTGGCAGTGAGCTGCGAAGAAGGTAGACTGCTCGGCGTGGGGGCTGCTTCCTCCTCCAAGAATCGGCCATGCATGAACTCCATTGAAGCTCCAAGCTTCAAGCTTTCCAAGCTCATGAAGACACTTCCCTATCACCTACGTATCACTCAAGGTGTGTGCTAGCACTCAGTTTTGCAACAAAAACGTCACCTTGCTTCTCTATTTACTCGGCAGAAAACAGAACAAGAAGAAGAAGAAGACTGTTGCCAAAACCGTGAAGGAGAGAAAGAGAAAAGGGAGGGAGAGCATTTTCATGTGTAAACCGTGAATGATGAGAGAGAGAAGGCAAATGGTTTTTTTTTTTTTATATTTATATTTTATTTCCAAAATAAAATCAAATACCAAAAACTTTTCATTTACCAAGTACAAAAGTCAAGAAAGCAAAAGGCTTTCATCATTTCAACTTTTGCTTTAAGTCACATCACATCACTTTAAAAAAGTGAATGTTGTCAAGTCACATCACTCAAAGTGACAATTGATTTGACGATTGATGCGACTAACGATTTGACGCTTGATGTGACTTGCGTGCCGCGCTCGAATTCGAAATGCGAATGCGCTCGCAATCACTCTCGGGCTCGGGTTCGCTAATTCCAAATTAACGAATTTTCCGTCGCGTCGTAATTAAATGATTACGCCTAGCGAATTCACTATTCACGTCGCTAACGAATTAATTCTAAATTAATTCGTTCGCCCGAATTAAAATCTAATTTTAATTCCGCGTCGAAATCTAATTTCGATTAATATATCGAATATATTAATTTTATCGATTAATTCCAAATTAATCATTCTCTCTCTTTAATTAATATTTTATCCGAGACAAAATATCTCCGTAATTAATCCCAGATTAATTTCTCTCTCATCGAATTAATCCCAGATTAATTCTATCTCTCTCTTCTAATTAATCCCAGATTAATCAAAGTGCGAGTAATACGTCATCGGTGAATCTTCAGGAAGCGACCCATGAGATCTCCGGATATGTTGGCAGTAAATACGATCGTCGGACTGTCCGAACACGTAAGTACCTCGTACTACGTTTATATCGATTTACAAGACAAGGTTGGCTTCTAGCAAAGCGCCATGCCTACCCAATTCTCCAGAAATATTCTTACAGGAATATATAGATCTGTATCAAGCGTAGTATACCGTAGTATTGTGTATATCGGCCCAGTATCGGATAATCACGTGCTAGGGCTGGGGGTGGATAAGTGTCTCCCCCGTCCGAAGCACATATCGGATGTCTGGTAACATAGTCTCTATAATCGGATATACATGACCTGGTCACAATATCCCGATTGGTTGCGCAACACTCAAGAGCACTAGTACCGTATCCTGCGTGACATCAACTCCAATATGACTGAAGTGATACTTCCGTCTTGACATCACACCCAATACACTACGACTCTCTGATAAACCCAGAAATGGTGTACACAGAACCCGTTTAAAGTCCCCTACCACCAAGACCAAAGTCTATCGATTATCGTAAGTATTAGCGATGTAAGTCTCAGGTTAAGACCATACACACCTACCTTGATTTCGGCCTCCCATAGACACATAGTCATAATACCAATGGGATTCCGAGGGGTCTATCCAGAGCGAAGCTGTTTCCCGTACCATCGTGTGAAACACGACCTCCTATCGCACTTGCATAAGTATCTAATACTTATATATATGAGAACTATGCCGTTGTGCCCTCACAAACGCGCACAAGTGCAATACTAGCCTATTCCGCATTATCGATGTCTAGTCTCGATAATACTACGGCTAGGGATATTTAATGATTAATCCTTCGTGGACTGATACTGTCTCATATCATCTCAATCCAGGAACTAATCATAGGGACCTCTCTTCATTTATATATCTATG
The DNA here is from genome assembly GCA_019454045.1 of Zanthoxylum bungeanum. Classification (NCBI taxonomy): domain Eukaryota; kingdom Viridiplantae; phylum Streptophyta; class Magnoliopsida; order Sapindales; family Rutaceae; genus Zanthoxylum; species Zanthoxylum bungeanum. Next base: position 31,930 of record SKCR01045560.1, on the reverse strand, counting down.
GTGATCTAATCACAAATGATGAGAGTGCAATTTCCTTGTCACATAGTTAATTTGCTACAACAACACAATGATCTGTGCAAATAGTGACGCTATGGGTCATTTTGTCCAACAATCTCCCACTTGGCACATAGCCAGTCACTCAAGTGTCCCACACCTGAACTATGTACGGTTCGCTCAAATTGCTGAGGAAAGGTTTTCGTCAGCGGATTTGCTTAATTATCGTCTGACGCGATTTACACGATCATCACATCGCCACGATATATGATCCGAACGAATCAGATGATATAGAAGTATATATCTGGATCGTCGATGAGACCTTTAATTCTTTAGCCTGTGCTGACGCCTAGCTCAGCTGCTAACAGAACTATATCTAATCTAATTAGATTTATTATCGATCCAAATGGCTTCTATTACTGCCTCAGCGGTAGCAATAATCCGCATTTGTTGTTAATTCGGCAACAGTTATCTTGCTCGGAATATTTCCAGCTCACTGTCCCGTTATTCAAACTTTATAGTACCGCAGTATTTACCGGTTTGGAAACTTGCAACAGTGATCCCAGTCACTTCAAGTTCTCCATCTCCATAGTTTAAGATAGCATCTTTAGTTCTCTCAGATACTAACAGATGTTCTTAATCTTCAATCCAGTGACTATCACTTGGATTGACCCGATTGTGACTCCATATGCCCGAAGCGTATGAGACACCAATACAAGTACATTTTAAATGTACAATTTCCAAGAGAGTGTTAACAACTCCAAATCTATCTCAGTAGATCTTTGTTCCTTGAATAAAGGTTGTTACTCCCCAGAATTCTACGGAGAATTTCTATGAAAGCCAAGCTTTCGACAATAGCTTTATGGGAATTTTTCACTGTCAGTGCGCCCTCCCACTAACCTCCTTATATACACAAGAATTATTTCGTTTTGAGTTAAATCATAAACCATTATGATTATTTCAAAACGTCAGTTCCAAGAACCCTATGCTTGCTTCAATCCAAACATGGATTGAATAATCCGCAAACCTTGTTTGTCGGTTATACAAAATCGTCAGAATGTTGTAAACATTCTCCAAAAGGTTTCCTTTTCAGGAAAGCGATTTTGATTTATAACTGACATATTCACAAATGAAATATACAGTTATCAACAAGCATCTTCAAAATGGATTTACCATGGCAACAGGTAAAAGGTTGAACCGTATTAACACAATGTTGATAACGATACCTTTCCGTCAAAAGCCTAGCTTTGTACGTTGGTATGTTGCCATCCATGTATGTCTTCCTTGAAGACGTATAATGTACCAATAGGCACAATGCTTTGTGGTACAACAACTAGTATCCAAAATAGTTGTTAAACATGGAATCCATTTTGGACTTATGGCACTTTGCCATAATAGGGAGTTGATACCTCGTATCACTTCCTCTAAACGTAGTCGGTGGATATACCTTCATAAGATTGACATCTTAATGAGGTTAGATCAGAAACCCATACCCTAGGTTGTTTTCTGACTCTATCCGATCTACCCGATTTCTTGTGTATTTGAAGATTAATGGTACAGATTCATCATAGATGAATTGTTTGTGTTCCATTAAGGACTTCGTGCTTTGAATAGTATTACTCCGATTTTTCATCGAGTATCACTATCCTCCCACTGACCACTGCATATCGGTATTCCTCTCAGGAAAACCGCATGGTGAGCAACAATCACATTGTTCTCATGTGGGATTTATAAGTACTATACTTATGGTTTCCCTTAGGATAACCTATATTGGCACTAATCCATTTTGGGTTCTTAGTTTGGTATCATCCAAACTTTATGCCTGGCATACCCAAATTATCAGGAATGAGAAACCTCGTTTCTTTCCTGTTCATATCCTATATGATATCTGTCAAACAGATTTACATGGAACCTTATTCTAAATAAGTTTTGCACTGTTAATACATATCCTGTTGAAGGAAACAGTAGCTCAGAGCGACTCGCGAAAAACCTAATCATGTCCAACAAAACTTGGTTTTTAGTTCTGACACACCATCAATTGACGTGTCTCGGGAGGAGTCCTCAAATGAAAGAATACCGTACTCTTTCATGTACGTATGAAACTTACTGCTTAAGTATTTACCAATACGGTCTTACCGTAGCGGCATAATACTACAGCCGATCTGTTTGTATACTTCGTGTCGAAACTCAAAGTTTCGTATTTGTGTTCTTCAAAAGAAACACATAACCATAACGTGATGCCACATCCGTTAAGGTCACGAAATATTCATGTACACATCTAGCCAAGCTAGATATGGGCCCACTAACTTCACCATGAATAGGGTTAACAGATCGGTGGCACTTACACTATTACCAAGTAAATAGTATTTTAAGTACTTTACCTAATAAACTAGATTCGCAGACCTTATTTGAATAGTCAAATCAGTCCTGGTACCCACTCTTCAAAAGTGTGGATATACGAGTCTTGTTTAATTGTGTCCCAGACAACAATGCCACAAATAAGTCTCTATTGATCAAATCAATATGAGCTTATTTATTTGTCATTTTATATGTTTGAGATTTTTATTTATATTCAAAATATAAATTCTGTTATTCACATCTAATGTGTTTATCTCGGTTTAAAGTCAGTATCCAACTCATAGCGGATTCTGAACATCAATACACATATTTTATGTACCACACTAAGTATTTAAAATCTAATTTTAATACTAGTTGTGAACATAACTAAGACAAACATTTTTAAAGTTAGAGCCTCGCCCTTTCTTTAATTCCTTCGTGTCTTCCATATCCAAATGGTAGTCACTTTGGGATATGTCAATTATCCTTTTCAATATTTTAGGAACCTTAGGCCAAGCCTTGGGTTTTTAGAATATTGAAAGGAATGTGCACCTTGTGCTACATCCCCAATTGCAAACTTTGACTTTTCTCCATAGAATAGTCAATAATTCTCCAAGAATTATTAATTGCAATTTTAATACTTTTAAATCTAAAGATAGATTTATTATAAGTATATTAATTAAGCATTAAAGTCATCATCACATAAATCTTCCTAAGATTTTATGCTCTACTATTTGCTTAATTTTGGGCGTAACGTATAATAAGTTATTTTATCAAATAAAGTAACCTATTATTTATTCCCAATTTGAAAATTAAATCATTTAAAATATTTTAATCCCATATTATATTTTAAATATTCAACTTTTCAATTTCTTATCTTGATTACAATAGTCTAACTATTTAATCAACGATTAGTGGTACTATATATATTATAATGATTATAATAGTCCAACTATATAATCAAATATAATCCAAATTAATTAACCTCAATTACATTGATTACTATAATCCAATTATAAAATCAACTGTAAACTGAAATTAATTAATTCAAATATATGATTAATATAATCCAATTATATATAATCAACTATAATACAGTCCAACTGTTTATTAAAACAACATAAAATATTAGTCCAACTAATACTTTTGATTAATATGACGAATAAAATAAAATGAGCGTGTTTAGCGAGTATTCGAACGAATGTTGCAAATTCAATACTTGCCTCCCACTATTTTTCGTCGAGCCTCTAACCCTCTGTGGAGTACTCGGGAAACCGTGTTTCCTAGTGGGCTAGGATCCTATTAAATAACACACAACCCTGACTTTGGCCAATAAAAAGCTGTATGCTATTTAACTAGGTAGATCTCACAGATCATTGGATCTCATCCAATTCCTAGATCCGGTTAGGTGGACATCCAAGTCCGAAACATATGTATAATGTCAATGTATCCATTACATTTTCCTAACCCTATCCTTTGAATCATCTAGGCCTTGGCTTTGGCCAAAAACAAACCTAATGATTCCAGTTAAGCTGGACCCATTGACGAGGAAAGTTTTGTAATCAATGTCATGGACAAAAAGTGATCTGACTTTGGCCAATAAAAATCACGATTTGGACAAGACACCGATATGCAACAAAACTCTCATGATTCAAGTACATCCTTGATTGACAAAGGTCTTGACTTTGGTCAATAAAAACCAATGCCAACTTCGGATCTTGAACAAGAATCATTCAATGGAAGGATATTTTGCTTAATATAAAACGAGGGTTTTTCGCGTGCAAATTGGCTACCAATTTAATTATCTTTGTTAAGGTCTCATCATCATACACCCTTAAGCATGCATTCTAAACACATAATAAAGCGAGTATGAAATAAAATAATAATGATATGCGGATGGATATTTTACATTGATCCTAGATCAAATCTCTCACTTTCTCTCTCCCGCTAGCACTTGTATTACTTATACCCGTTACACTACACTTCTAAAGAAACCTCTTTTACATGGAGGGGAATAGGTGAGAAGAGAATACAAAGAAATAAGAGATAAGGCTGGACACGCAGGTCCAATTTAATAAATCAAATTTATTACAATTTCCAAAATCGCCCAACCCGACTAATATCCATCCGATATACATTATTCAAACATCACAACCATGTATTCATACAAGCATGTTATCAATCAATCAATCAAATTAATTAATCTTGATTATTAGTGATCATCCAATGTTCAAACAAAGATTTGATTTTTGTTCGAGTCAAACTCGTTTTTGCGAACACGTACTCAAAGTACGATTTCTACGAATTAAATTAAACTACATAATTAATTCCAATTTAATACGTATTTAATTCTAATTCATTATTTAATTCTAAATTAAATATTACACTTTTATTAACGAACCTTTACGACTTAAATTCCAAATTTAATCGCAACGGGTCTCAAAGCCCGATTAACATCTAATGTTTTATTTAATTAAAGTCCAATGGGCTTTTAATTAATTTCTATAGGCGTGGACTTTTGGTCAACTCGGGTCAAACCGAACAACCAAAATCCAATCCGGGAGTTACCCCATAAGCCTTTAAATTAATTTTGGCCCATTAGGCCCAATTAAATAATTAAGGTCCATTAAATCATAATTGGACCTTTTGGATTCGGTTTTGGGCCTAATTGGATCCAACCAATTTTGCCTAAACCCAACTTTGTTACAACAAAGCCCAAAAGCCCAATTACAACCTAACAAGCCCAATTTCCAAAATCAAGCCCAAATTAATTAACTTATAAAATTCCAAATTTCACAATTAATTAACCTAAGTGTAATACACAATCAATTACCCAATTAACATTTCTAAAATATCAATTAGCCTAATTAATCATGCACTTTTAACAACCAAATAGTGTCCAACACAATTCAATTAAAATCAAACCCAATTAACATGCTATTAAGTCTCGGCAATTAGGGGTTTTTCAATTCGATTCGGTTTCAATCCAATTGAGTCCACAATCTTAATTTCCCAAATAAATACAATTCATCCAATGAATTAAAACAAAAATCACAATAAATTTCATGTTCCTAAGATTCGGCCAAGCCACTTTAAAAGGGAAAAATGTTCCAAATCAAAATTCAATCCAATTGAACTTCAAAACAACATTAACCAATTGTTTTAAATCATCCAATGATCAAACAAAACAAAATTACCAAGACATTAGGGTTCTTCCAATTTTCGGCCAAGCTTCCAATTTGGGGAAAATTGAATCCAATCCAATTTCATGAAATTGATCACACACAATCTCAATTAAACATGTTCTAAGCATACTTAAACATCCAATTCAATTAAAACATGCTTAAACACATTTTACTCAATTTCAAGTTTCATTTCAACCTAAAGAATTGGGGAAAATTGATCTAATCCAATTTTCTTGAAATTGATCATGCACAACTTCAATTCAACCTCATTCAAGCATAATGCATCAAACAATTCAACCAAATCATGCCTAAATCGAGTTTACCCAAATTAAAGTTTTGACAAAAATAAGCAAATTGGGGAAAATCAATCCAATCAATTTTTTATCAAATTGATTACATACAACTCAAATTCAATCATATATAATCATCCTCAAACAATCAATTAGACAGAATCAAGCTAAAATCAAAAAGCCCCAAATTTGCTCAAGAACCCTAATTCGGTTTTCATGCAACAAAAGCTCTGATACCATTGTAAGAGTTAAATCAAGGTCCCAAGGATCACAAACATGCATAAAAAAACCACAAATGAACACATCAAAGGAGGTGCGGAATATACTCACATTGATGGGTTTGATGCTAGGAAGAACACAACCAAAACACACTGCATGTTACTGCTCGGCAGTGAGCTGCGAAGAAGGTAGACTGCTCGGCGTGGGGGCTGCTTCCTCCTCCAAGAATCGGCCATGCATGAACTCCATTGAAGCTCCAAGCTTCAAGCTTTCCAAGCTCATGAAGACACTTCCCTATCACCTACGTATCACTCAAGGTGTGTGCTAGCACTCAGTTTTGCAACAAAAACGTCACCTTGCTTCTCTATTTACTCGGCAGAAAACAGAACAAGAAGAAGAATATTTGATTGGGGGACATGTCTTGGCTAGATTAGGAATATGATATATTTAATTTGTTTTGTTTAGGCATATAATATTTGTTGATTGATTTTAATTAGGCATGATTTTATTTGATATTTATTTTAATTTGGTATGTGATTTTTAGATTTTATTTAATTTCACCATGTGTTAAATATGTGTTTTATTAATTTGGATGTGTTTTATGGGCTTTGGTGGGCTATTTGGGCTTGGGTGTGAGGCTAGCAGCAAAACCAGAAATACCGACACCATTCGAACGCCTCTTCGAACGCTACACGAACGCCCACAATCTGCTCGACGTTCGAACGAACAACGAACGAAAACAATGAACTTGTGAAATGAATCTGATGAAATACTTGTTCTGAATTTCCCATTCCGACGTCCGTTTCCCGCGACTTCCGTGACATAAAAGGTAGTGTCTCCAAATAAGACTCATCATAGGGACTTATATGCAAAAAATGCAGTGCCTATAGTCGCCCCCACTTTGATGGGACTTGTGTAATGTGTAACAGTGACAATCATATCAAAGTTTATGCAATGCATTTTCACCTACCTGGCTCGCCAGCTGCCACTTGACTTGCCTGTTGTGTTGAGATGCTGGCGCAGTGGACCTCGATCCTGGGATGCATCCCAATAACTACAACCGACAACGGGGGCCTCGACCCTGGGACGCATCCCAATACCGCTGAAAAAATGGGCCTCGACCCTGGGACATATCCCAAAAACTAAAGGTGCAGGGGGCCAACGGCCCTGTGACATATCTCGATAACTGCAACCGACAACGGGGGCTCACAGCCCTGGGACGCATCCCGATAACGTTGCCAAAATGGGCCTCGACCGTAGGACGCATCCCCAAAACTAAAGGTGCAGGGGGCCAACAGCCTTGGGACGCATCCCGATAACTGCAACCGACAACGGGGGCTCCCGGCCCTGGGACGCATCCCGATAACATTGCCAAAATGGGCATTGACCCTAGGACGCATCCCAAAAACTACTGATGATATGGGTTTACAACCCTGGGACGCATCCCCAAAATTACTGATACTGAAGAAGTGGGTTACAACCCTATGACGCATCCTCAAAACCGCTGATATGATAAAGTGGGTTACAACCCTAGGACGCATCCCCAAAACTGCTGATACTGATGAAGTGGGTTACAACCTTGGGACGCATCTCCAAACTGCTACTGATGCTGATGTGGGTCTCGACCTTGGGACTCATCCCTAAAACTGATACTGATGCTGCTGCGGGCCTCGACCCTGAGACTCATCCCTGAAACAGATACTGTTGTGGGCCTCGACCCTGGGACTTATCCCTACAACTGATACTGATGATGACGTAGGCCTCGGCCCTGGGACTCATCCCCGCAACTGATACTGATGATGACGTAGGCCTCGGCCCTGAGACTTATCCCTGAAACTGATGCTGATGTGGGCCTCGACCCCGGTACTCATCCCCAAAAACTGATACTGATGTAGATGTGGGCCTCGCCCCAAACCGGTACTGATATGGGTCTCGCCCCCCAGACTAATACTGATGTGATGCGGGCCTCGCCCCCAGAGTGCCATACCAAGCAGGACTGATTCTGATAAGGATGTGGGCCCCGCCCCCAGAGTGCCATACCCGGCCAAACTGATACTGATAACGATATGTGTAAAGATAGGGCTTTATTCCCTTGGGCTTTATTCCCGAGCTGTTTTGAAAGTGGCTTAATTCCTCTAGGCTTTGTTCCCGAACTGTGTAAAGATAGGGCTTTATTCCCCTGGCTTTGTTCCCGAAATGTGCAAAGATAGGGCTTTATTCCCTTGGGCCTTGTTCCCGAACTGCTTTGAAAGTGGGCTTTATTCCTCTGGGCTGTATTCCCGAGCGGTGTTGAGAGATGGCTTTATTCCCCTGGGTTGTATTCCCGAACTGTGCTGAGAGAGAGCTTTATTCCTCTGTGCTGTATTCCCGAACTGTGTTGAGAGATGGCTTTATTCCCCTGGGCTGTATTCCCGAACTGTGCTGAATGTGGGCTTTATCCCCGATCTGAGCTGACTGTGGGCTTTGTTCCTGAATTGTACTGAATGTGGGCTTTATCCCCGAACTGAGCTGACTGTGGGCTTTGTTCCCGAACTGTACTGATATGGGCCTCACCCCAAACTGATACTGATATAGGTCTCGCCCCAAACTGATACTGATATGGGCCTCGCCCCAAACTGATACTGATATGGGCCTCGCCCCTATACTGATACTGATATAGGCCTCGCCCCAAACTGATACCGATATGGGCCTCGCCCCTAGACTGATACCGATATGAGCCTCGCCCCAAACTGATACTGATATGGGTCTCGCCCCAAACTGATACTGATATGGGCCTCAACCCTGGGACTCGTCCCCAAACCGCTGATGTCTTATTGATGCTTCTGATTGGCTTTCATTTGCCGCTTTCTCTCTTTCTCCTTCAAAACCTTTGAACACAAAACAAACACAAAACACAAAAAGGAATGCAAAATATGTTACGTGTATGCATGCATGCATGATTGAGTTTCCTATCCTGTTGGGCTAGGTCTTCTGCCGATACTCTTGGTGGCTGCTCGGTCTTTTGACAAGTCTGGCCTCTTCCCTAACCAACGGGTATCTATGATGGCTTTCAAGACAAAATGGGGTTAACATGGTGCATGTATGCATGGGGTGCATGTGATGCATGCGATGCAAGAAATATATCAACTCATTAAAATTTTCACACAAATCGGCCCATCATCATTTTAGAAGCTTTTGGGCTAACTGTCATTGGAGTGAACTCGTCCCAGTTTAAATGGCCCAACAAGTTCACATCTCATGGCAAAAAGTCCAACCGTATCGAAATGATAATGTTCCTAAACACAAACATATAATGGCCCATTGGCGTTTTAGAAGCTTTTGGCCCAATCATCATAAGGTTTTGTTCTTGTCCTAGTTTAATGGCCCAACAAGCTCATACCTCATGACAAAAGGTCCGAATGGATCCAAACGACTATGTTCCCAAACACAAGCACAAGTAAATAATTCTTATTAGTTCTACAACTACGGTTCACATGCGGGTTTACGGGGGTGTGGACAAAGGCTCTCGCTGACGAAGGATTACCCATAACTAGGTCTCCCCACTCAAGGGTTCGAGCGACCAAGTGAGCGCACCTTTTTTATACACTAAGGTACGTGCCAACGAGCTATGGTGTGTGACTGACTATTAAATGGACTTCCCGTTGTAGATTCCCCAGAGGGAGGGTGGAGCGAGGCTCTCTTAAGTACCCAAGCCTCTTAGGCTCTTATCGCTTGGTGTCAGGAATAAACAACAAGTCCTCCAAATTAGTCCATCACAGTAGGCTACGAGTAGATGATTATCTAGGTGCCTTCACAGCTTTTCCTTCTAGAAAGGTAGTGAGTGAAGGAAGACACCAAACTATTACCTAGCCTTAAAAAGTGCCCTTGATTAAACCCCTTTCAACCCATGGTAGACACGGTTGATTAAAGAACAAATCATAATATTACAAGACATTATTTCGGGGCCGATTCTCTATCCCCAGTGGAGTCACCAGACTGTGGGACACAGAAACTGGGCGACGCATGCTGTTCCGGGCTCGCGGCCTGGTTGGGAGTACGGAGTAGCCCACGGGGGACTAAACCGGAGAATAATGGAGTCGCCACCCGGTGTGAACCAGAAAAATGATTTAAGGCCGCACTCACCTCTCGCAAGGGAAGACCTCAAACCGTTGGGTTCGGAATGGTCCCTTACTCCAGATTGTGGGACACAGAAACTGGGCGACGCATGCTGTTCCGGGCTCGCTGCCCAGTTGGGAGTACGGAGTAGCCCACATGAGACTAAACCGGAGAATAATGGAGTCGCCACCCGGTGTGAACCGGGAAAATGATTTAAGGCCTCACTCACCCCTCGCAAGGGAAGACCTCAAACCGTTGGGTTCAGAATGGTCCCTTACTTATGCCACTTGTAATGATGTGATTTGTGCAATAATCTAACCAATCCTAAGCAACATGTATTTCCAAGTGTATTCTACTCCTAAGTTCGCATGCATACATCAAAAGTTCATCTAGGTTCACATGTAACACATTTTCATATTTGCATACAACCTATTTGCATATAATCTATGTCACAATTTGCATGCATAAAGATAAATATAGCTAGCATACAATGTCATAAGCACATCACATTCGATCATGGGCATGCCAGTAGATAATAATTGTATAATCACGCATGAAAGCAAATTGGAGTAACGACAAGCATATAACTTCATGAACATGTTGAAAGGATGAATGCAGAAGCATAATTAGGTAACTACCGTGCAAACATGCATCATGGAAACGAACATGTAACCTTGTGAACACAATGAATGACTAAGTGCGAGAACATGAGTAATCAAAAAGGGAAATGACAAAATGAGTAACCATGCTTGAGATGTGATGGAAGATGACCTGTTTACCGTGGCGTTCGTGCGGCGTTCGTATCCATATTTGAACGGTAAACAGAAGGTTCGTGTTCGTCGGAAGGGCTAACACTCCGCAACTCCTCCGATTCACTGGTTCACTGCTCTCGTTCGTTGTCTCACTATTTTTAGTCGTCGTTCTCCTTATTTTGATGCTGTTTTTACTGTATTTCACTGTTCTTTCGGTGATGTTTTTTTGTCACTACGTTTACTGTATTTAAGCTACTATTTTTGGTGTATTTGGGGACTGTTTTGGGTGTGGTTTGGGCTGCCGTTATGGTGTGGTTTGGGGACTGTTTTGGTCAGGTAAAGGGGGCTATTCGGGATGTGTTTTGGTCAAGGCAATGGGGGTTCTTTGGTTTGTGATTTTCGGTTATTGAGAGTGAGTGAGAGTTGTGTCAATGAACTTGGGTGTTTCTTGTGTGAATGAACTAGGAGTTTTCTGTGTGAATGAGCTAGGGTTTCAATGCCTTGCAGAATTTTTGTGGTTTGTATCAATGTACTAGGGGGGAAGTGTCTTGGTTTTGGGTTTCTTTTATAGGCAAAGAGCTAGGGTTTCTCCTTACTTGAAAAGGAAGGAATCAATTGGTGTCTCACAAGGAAAGTCTAATATTTGATTGGGGGACATGTCTTGGCTAGATTAGGAATATGATATATTTAATTTGTTTTGTTTAGGCATATAATATTTGTTGATTGATTTTAATTAGGCATGATTTTATTTGATATTTATTTTAATTTGTTATGTGATTTTTAGATTTTATTTAATTTCACCATGTGTTAAATATGTGTTTTATTAATTTGGATGTGTTTTATGGGCTTTGGTGGGCTAATTGGGCTTAGGTGTGAGGCTAGCAGTAAAACCAGAAATACCGACACCGTTCGAACGCCTCTTCGAATGCTACACGAATGCCCGCAATCTGCTCGACGTTCGAACGAGCAACGAACACAGAACGAACGAAAACAGTGAACTTGTGAAATGAATCTGATGACATACTTGTTCTGAATTTCCCCTTCCGACGTCCGTTTCCCGCGACTTCCGTGACATAAAAGGTAGTGTCTCCAAATGAGACTCATCATAGGGACTTATATGCAAAAAATGCAGTGCCTACAGCAATGTTGAACCTTTGCCCGGCTCAAACTTCATCTTTTCCATTATCCTAGCCACCATAGGATCCACCCACTCCTCAAAAGTTGCCGACATTTGGAACCTTGTGAAAGGTCGTATTTCCAAAGCGGCCACAACATTATCTAACTCAGCTCGAATGGTGACAATCTCTCCCCCGTACGGGAACTTAATAACCTGATGCAGAGTGGAGGGCACGCCCCCAAGCTTATGAAACCAAGGCCTTCCCAATAACAAAGAAAAAGTGACCGGGATGTCCAGCACTGTGAATTCAACCTCATCTTCAATTGGGCCAACTTTGACCATTGCTGCAAAAGTACCCTCAACTCCCCTCTTACTATCATCATAAGCTTTAATAGTCATACTGGAGGGATCCAGATCTGTTGCCTTCATACCCAGTTTTGCCAAAATCTTCAATGGGTACACATTGATGGAGGAGCCATCATCTACCATCACACAAGAGGTTTTCTTGCCCCTTACTTCAGCTTTGATGAATAAGGGTCTATTATGATTCCTTCCATCAGCAGGAAGTTCCTCCTCAGAAAAGGTTATTTGTAAAGCTTCCTTTTGTACTGATCCAACAAACATTGTGGGGTTAGCATCCTCCGGCACTACTATCTTGCTCAAGGCCTCAACCATAGCACGTCTGTACTCTTGTGATGAACACAACAATTCCCAGATGCTGACTTGTGCCCGTGTCTTTTTCAACTGTTGCAGCACTACATCTCCCTCAGCATTTTCTATATTCTCAGCCACTTCCCTCCCTTCTGTCAACACTTCTTTACCCTTCTCAGCTGTATCACTGTAGAAACGCCCACTGCGTGTCATTCCTCTTACCTCCTCTTCATCACTACTGGAAAAGTCTACCCAGAAATTCTTCATCTGTTCTGTTTCATCTTCGCTGTTGTGTCCCAAATTCCCAGGCAAAAGGCTTGGTGATCAAAGGATTTGAGGACAAGGCTTTCGGGTAGGCCAGAGTTTATCATGTAGGTAGGTGGGGGGACAGAGTTGTAATTCGGTGGGGGGTTTTTGTGTGTGTTAGGTTGTTCTATTTCTGGGTCGGGTATCTTTTTGGAGTCTATAAGGTCCTGGATTTCATGGCGGAGGCGGGCACAATTGTCAGTGTCATGGCCATTTTGTTGGTGGAAATGGAAATAGTGGTTCAGGTTGAGATACGGTGGTGGTGGAAGTGGTTTGGTCTCTAGGGGTTTCAGAAGTCCATGTCTCTTCAATTTCTCCAATACCTTAGACAATGGTCTACCTAGGTCGGAGAAACGCCGGTTCCGGATAGCAACAATCTCAGCAACAACAGGCGTGGTACCTGATATAGAACTTTCTGTTCTTAACTTCTTCTTCAATATCCATGATAGTCTCCCTCAACTGTCGAAAATCAGTAATCATAGAAGTCGTTCTCCTCAGCTTTCCATAAATCGAGGGCTTAGTACCCTTGATAATCATCTTTATCTGGTCATTCTCTGAGGGCCGAGTCTGCATTTTTAGAAGTTGGCTTCTCCAGCGGTCTACATACTCTTTGAAGCTTTCTTCTGGCTTCTGCTTGGTGTTCTCCAAATCACGGAGTGACAAATCAATTTCCAAATCTGTAACATATTGCTTCAGAAAAGCTTCAGCCAGTTCCCTCCAATCTTCCTTAACATTTCTTTCCAGGCTATGATACCTTACTACCAGCGCCCCCTCAAGTGACATTCCAAACATTTTCTGCACTTGGCGCTGTGACAAGCCCACTGAACTCATAACTGAAACATATTGTCGAAGATGGACCCTCGGGTCCCCATTCCCATTGAACTTGGCCATATCAGGCATCTTGAACTGAGCTGGCAGTTGTTCTTCAAAAGTCATTGCTTCATAATCTAACAACATTCATGTTTATCCCTCATTTTACGGGTAACCGTTTCTACATGATCCCGAAGCTTCTGAAATTCTGCCAGAGACCCAATCATTCTTCCTGTCGCATATTCTGCCATGTCATCATCAAAAGTGGGGATATCATCCCCCAACCCATTCGGAGGCTCCTCACGCCTCACATTCTCAGAATTTCCCCCAGCACGAGGCACATCCATATTAGCCACAGCAGCAGTCAAGGCTTGTAACTGTTCAGTAATCTTGGTGAGACTGTTCTCAAACTGATCCATACGGGATGTTTCACTCTCTGATTCACTCATGTTTGCTATCGGCCTTTTCACAAGTCTTCCCTTTTCCGTAACCCAACGGATATCTATGATGGCTCTTAAGACACATGCGAGTTAACATGATGTGTGTATGCATGAGATGCATGAGATACATGCGATGTGTGGAACATATAATTCGGCCCATTGTCATTTTAAAGCTTCAACCATATTATTGCAAGGTGCAAACTTGTCTCAGTTGAAAAGGCCCAACATGTTTACACTTTGCGATAACATGGCCAAACGACTTCAAATGATAAGGGGCCCAAACACAAGCATAAAGAAACAATTTCTACAGAGTGGCCCATCGGCATTTCAGAGACGTTTGGCCCAATCGTCATAAGATACGAACTCGTCCCAGTTTAAATGGCCCAACAAGTTTGCATTTCTGACAAGAAGTCCAATAGCATCCGAATGAGGATGATCCACAAATACAAGCATAAAGAGATAATTCAAGCATAAAGCAATAATTTATACAAAGCGGCCCATCGCCATTTCAGAAGCTTTTGGCCCAATTGTCATAGGATACGAACTCGTCCCAGTGTAAATGGCCCAACAAGCTCGCATTTCTGACAAGAAGTCCAACTGCATCCAAATGAGGATGGTCCACAAGCACAAGGAAATAGTTGCTATAGGTCATACAACTCCGGTCTACGTGTGGGTTTGCGGGAGTATAGACAAAGACTCTCGCTGGCGAAGGGTTGCCTACAACTAGGTCTCCCCACTCAAGGGTTCAAGCGACCAAGTGAGCGCACATTTTTTATACCTTACGGTACGTGCCAACGAGTTATAGTGTGTGACTCACTGTCAAATGGATTTCCCGTTGTAGATTCCCCAGAGGGAGGGCGGAGCGAACTCTCTTAAAAACCCAAGCCTCTTAGGCTCTTATCGCTTGGTGACAGGAATAAACAACGAGTCCTCATAATTAGTCCATCACGGTAGGCTACAAGTACATGATTATCTAGGTGCATTCGCAGCTTTTCCTTATAGAAAGGTAGTGAATGAGGGAAGACACCAAACCATTACCTAGCCTTAAAAGTGTCTTTAACTAAACCCTTTTCAACCCATGGTAAACACGGTTAATTATAGCATAAATCACAATCATTACAAGGTATTATTTCGGGGCCAATTCTCTATCCCCAGTGGAGTCGCCAGACTGTAGGACACATATGTTGGACGACGCTTTCCCGGGCTCACGGCCTGGTTGGGAGTACGGAGTAGCCCGCGGGGGACTAAATCGGAGAAATAACATGGAGTCGCCACCCGGTGTGAACCGGGAAAATGATTTAAGGCCACACTCACCCTTCACAAGGGAAGACTTCAAACCGTTGGGTTCAGAATGGCCCCTTATGCCACTTGTAATGAAATGATTTGTGCAATAATTTAATCGAACCTACGCAACATATTTCCAAGAGTATTCTATTTTTAAGTTCACATGCATGAAAGTAATCATCATAACGGCAAACATACGATATCACACAATAATCTCATGAACATGTTGAATCATCAAACGCGAAAGATAAATAACAATCTAAGCATAAACATAAAGAAACACCTATTGCGAAAGGAGATGACAAGATCATGCATACTAATGGCTAAATCATGCTTGAACACCATCTCATGAACACATCAAATAGATAAATGCGGGGATACAAATAGATGATAACAATGAAAGTAACAATAATGGAATGGTATGATTAATTACATGATACAAGAGAAACCACCCAAGAAGCAATTATGTATAAAATGTGATGAAAATGAATCAGTTCAGTGTATGCGCGTTCGTGTAGCGTTTGAAAACGCGTTCAAACGGTAAACAGAAGGTTCGTGTTCGAACGGGACAAGACCTGATGAAACAAAATACATGCGCGTTCGAGTAGCGTTCGTAAACGCGTTCGAATGGGAAACAGAAGGTTCATGTTCATATAGCGTTTGGTAACGCGTTCGAACAGGGCAAGACCTGATGAAAAAAAATGCATGCGCGTTCGAGTAGCGTTTGTAAACGCGTTCGAACGGGAAAAAGAAGGTTCGCGTTCATATAGCGTTCGAGAATGTGCCCGATTGAACTCATTCCCATTTAATCGAGTATACCTCGTCCGGCGCGGTAAAACATCATGGTAAAGGTAGCCTTTAGGCATTTTCCCTCGAATAGAGGACCTTCAATCCACCCTAGTTAGCACATGCGCACTATAATGCAATACATGCGTAAATAAAGTAATGATATGCGAAAGGTCAATGACATAACAAAAGGCGCGGCAAAACATCGTGGTAAAGGTAGCCTTTTAGGCATTTTCCCTCGAATATAGGACCTTTAATCCACCCTAGCTAGCCCATGCGCATTACATCATAATGCATAAAAATGAACAAGACAATAATGTGGACTTCCGTATATCCGATTAAACGTATCTCACATTCAATCAAACACACTTCGTCGTGCGCGGTAAAGTATTATCGTAAAGGTAGCCTTTTGGACTTTTCTCCCCTCAAATTGAGAACCTTTAGACTAACATACTAAGCCCATGCGCATTATATTATTATGCATGCAAATGAATAAGACAATGATGTGGAACTCCGTATGTCCGATTAAACATATATCACATTCAATCAAACATACTTCATCCAGCGCGATAAAACATCGTGGTAAAGGTAGCCTTTGGGCATTTTCCCTCGAATAGAGGACCTTTAATCCACCCTAGTTAGCCCATGCGCACCACACCATCAATACACAAACAAATAACTTACATAAAGTAAATGGCGAAATATAAAATACGGATAATAAACAATCAAGATAAAATGAAGCGAGATATGTGCTGTTTGCTCAAGTGGTACGTGGAGTTGTATCCCAAGTACGGACCGCACTACCGTCCATTTGGATTCGGCTATGGAATTTTCGTCTGGGTTTCCATCCTATATACCATAAAAGATGACATAGTTCCCATTCATCCAAGGGTCACAACACACATCCACATGCGACTCTCATGTGAAGCAAATAAATAAAACAATTAAGAGATGAATAAAAATGAATAATAGAAGTGCCCTCAGGTCTAACCTTTTAAATCGCCTCTCGGACGTACGATACACGATCGTCGGAAGGGTTAACGCTCCGCAACTCCTCCAGTACACTGGTTCACTGCTTCCTTTCGCTGTTTCGTTGTTTGGACCGCTGTCTTTACTCCGTTCCGCTGCTGTTTTTACTGTAGTTTTCAGGACTATTTTTACTGTAATCTTAAGTATTTTAAAGTGCAGTTTTTCTTCACTGTTTTTGGTGATTTAGGCTACTGTTTTAAGGTATTTGGGCTGCTGTTTTTTGGTGGATGTAGAGGTTATTTTAAAGGTGATATGCGGCTGTTTTTGACTTGTTGATATGCGGCTGAACTGGTTTTGATGGTGGTTTGGTTGGACGGCAATGTAAGAGATTTTTTGAATGCTTGGAGGTTTCTTGTGAATGTTATGTGTGAATGGACCAAGAGTTTTTTTTTTGTTTGAATGAGCTAGGGGTTCTAAGGGTTGGATTTGGGTTTCTTTTATAGGCAAAGGGTAGGGTGAATCCATGTTTGAAAAGGAATAAGATTTGTGTATTAAAGAGATGCCATTTAATTAGTGTCACACAAGGAAAAAATATTTAATTGGGGACATGAATTGTTTAAATTAGGAATAGGTTTATTTGATTTGTTTATTTGTTTTATTTAATTTGGTATATGATTTGTTTTGTTTAGGTAAGTGGATTTGTTATTTTAGTATGTGATTATTTAGATTTTATTTGATTTATTTAATTTAGGAAGGATATTATTTTAATTTGTGACATGTTTTAAATGTTTTAATTATTTTTGGGTGGGTTTTGGTGGGCTAATTGGGCTTGGGCGTGAGGCTAGCAGCAAAACCAGAAGTACTGACATCGTTTGAATGCCGATTCGAACGCTGCACGAACGCCCACAATTTGCTTGACGTTCGAACGTGTTCACGAACGCAGCACGAACGAAAGCAGTGAACATGCAAATTGAATCCGATGATATACTTATTCTGAATTTCCCCTTCCGAAATTTGTTTCCCGCGACTTCCGTGACTTAAAAGGTAGTGTCTCCAAATGAGACTCATCATAGGGACTTACATGCAAAATGCAGTGCCTACAAGTGGTCATAGATCTTGAAGTAGATGCATATTCGTAAGATATGTGGCGTTTGCTTTGCTCATTTCTACATGTAGGTCGACCTCTATGTTCTATGTTGTACGAAAGTACTCGAACTGTACTTTGAGATGGATCCGCCATATCAAGAAACATGTATATCATATGCTCTCGCATATGTGGATCTATCCCATCTAATATCTCAACAACATGAGATGTTCTGTTGGGTTGGCTTCATCGTCATTGAACCCATCTACGTGCATAAACAACCTCCTCCAATGAGCGTCAATACTCTGAGCCGGAATTGGAATAGAAAGGTAAAGGTAATGTGCAAGATCGTGCTCGTATGAAAGTCTGTATACTATTTTAATTAACCGCTTGCACATACTTGCTAGTTGGTGAGATGATTCTGTAGAAAACTTCTTTTCCTTAGCGCAACAGAAGTTTCTATTGTGGGTACTGGCTCCGATATGGACCTTTAAATTTTTTTTTGCCTTCTCCCTTGTTGAATCTAAACTCCAAGAACTACTTGATGAATTTCCTTTGATGTCCAACGCTTGGATCAACAACCCGATCTTGCTCAAGTATAATTTTTCTCTCCTAATTATTAAGAAAAAATTCTTGATTTTCAAACTCTCTCACAACTTTTGTATTTGTTTGAATTTTCTCTCTAACTCTCTCTTTTGTGTAAATTTTGTTTTTGTTTAATTCACTCAACTAACATTGAGTAGAGAGTGTAGAGAATTATTCTTACCAACTTCAACCATCAACATCCACTCATCCTATCAAATTGTAAATGGCCAACACACTTGACTGGAGTGTCAACCAAATCCATTAGATAATGGAACAAGTTAGATAATTAGGTCAAAACTAATTAACTAAAACTTGGTGGATGAATTGGCAAACCACAATGGCTTGTCTTGATAATGCATTTAGCATTATCAAATAAGGATGTCATAATTATCTCATAACCAAATCTATTAGATAATGGAACAAGTTAGGTAATTAGGTCAAAACTAATTAACTAAAACTTGGTGGATGATTTGGCAAACCACAATGGCTTGTCTTGATAATGCATTTACCATTATCAAATAAGGATATCATAATTATCTCATAATTATGGATTATCATTGATGATGTAATAATTATATCATAATTATTAATGATGTAATAATTATCTTAGAATTATTATTTAATTATCTCATAATTAAAAATATTAGAAAACATAATATTAAACTAATTTAATATTATTTTCATTTGTGACAAATTATATTATTAATCTTATTAATAATATATAAATATTGTGTTAGCATATTATTAGATAATCTAATTATATTAGGTTTGCTACAGTTAATCGAGCTAGCATGGGGACCAAATGGACCTACGGTTCCGAGTTCCAATAATTCTGAAATATTAATTAAACTCTTTAATCAAATATTACGAATTATTAACTCTGCGTTATTCCACTAAAAACTCGAAGTTGAACTCCCGTTACCGTAGATGGAAAATAAGCTGAACAATTCGATGTCCATCGATATATTCACTACATATGGATATAGCCCTTCACGAATATCTCATAAATAGAGCTAGGTCATAAGTCCGTTAAACCCCTCTAAATATTTTGTCTCTTAAGCACCATTGATTCTATAATGAACAATTAATCCATAACAATTATAAATATAAAACTTGTTATTCGTAATAGAAAAGTTGAGCGCTCAAATTGTTCAAGTCCCGAATCAATTCTTAAAAGAGATATTCTTCTGCTTCTATTAAGAATGAGTGAATTCCATATCTATGTAAAATATTCACAGCTACACACCAAACCATATCCCCAAAATACGTAGTTATTGGCCGGGAATGCTACACTAACCTCACCATAGTAAATCAAAGGACATAGCCTGTCATGCATGAGTTCGTAGTACACTCAGGATTAAGATCGAATCCATATATGACCATCTATTAGATAAAATGAATTTCTTTGGTTAACGCATATTAAAAGATATTCATTTTATCTGAGTCCAGTCCTATATGATCTCATAATACAAGGTGCCTACATTCCCATGTCACTACATGAACGATCTCGGATCAAGGTCATCATACAAGTATAGAATAGACCGCAACTATAAATAAACCACAAATAAAGTACCATCTTTGTTTGCTCTTTATAGACTATTTAGATTACTAACTTTAGACTTAAATCCTCTTGTGCATCAAACACACATTAAGTATGAAGGTATAAGAGTAATCAAGGTAAACAAGACAATTAGACAATATGCGATTTAAATCAAACAACTTTGATAAATGAACAATGCATTTATTATTATTACAATAATCAATTCCGTTTACAATACATGAAGCTCTAGGGCATATATCCCAACAGATTCGTCAACGTATTTCAGTTGAGCATAAATTAACTTCATTGCCTCTATTGAAATCTTACATCGTACTTGATTAAAAATAACTTCATGTAAATGTCTATAATGTTGAATGTTGAGAGATTTCTCGAATGACTTCTAAATATTCTCAAACTGAATTCTTAACCTCTTGTGTATTTTTTAAGAGATGTTTGTAGGGATGACATAGTATCTCCCAAATATAATTTCAGCCTCCCATGTGCAGACTCCGCCCTGTAATCGAAAAATGCATTTTGTTTTAATAGGAAAGTTATATATATATATATATATATATATATATAATATATATATAATATATATATATATATATATATATATATATATATATAAGTAGTACAATAATGAACATAATTGAAATAGTTAAGCTATAAAGTGATTATATATTTGACTTGAATTGCTCCGATGTGTATACATG
Organism: Zanthoxylum bungeanum; assembly: GCA_019454045.1. Lineage (NCBI taxonomy): Eukaryota > Viridiplantae > Streptophyta > Magnoliopsida > Sapindales > Rutaceae > Zanthoxylum > Zanthoxylum bungeanum. Next base: position 10,770 of record SKCR01045560.1, on the reverse strand, counting down.
TATCAATCTATGCTGAAACAAACTGGTCTTATAAGGGTGTAACCATATCTCCCAAAGGTAATTTAAAACACCATTGAATCATTTAAATTCCTCGCGCATGACTTCCCATTTCTGATGCCCTTGCATCAATTTCAACACAAACACGAGCATAACTAAGTCTTTTATGAGAGAAAATAATATGGTCAGTATGAAGAGGGCAACCAACCACACTTGCAATAAAACTCAACCACTTAGAAGTCCAATACTCAAAAGGAACATTATATAAAAGAATCCATTAGGAACCCTATAAACATCTTCCTTGACAAGTGGTAGACTAGATTGCCAATGTTTGAGAACGAGGGGCCGATTAGCCATATGCCACGGAGCATGCTCTATTACCACACAAGCATCTTGAAAATTAGCAAACTTGAAAAAAAAACCATTATCTGAAGACAACACCTCACGTAAGCCATATCTATCCCAAATCTTGTGAGCAATGGAGTCAACAACTTTAAACGGGAGTTTCTTACCAACAAAGTAACCCGCCAAAGTATTATTCCACACCGCATTTCCTTCCCCACAACTTTTTTTTTAGATAAGGTAAGTATTATAACCAAAGAAAGCTATACAAGAGCAAAGGGGCATACCCCAGGCACTAGAGATGACAGGCCCTCCTAGAAAAAAGCCAAAAGGCTACAAAGCCAAAAGGCTACAAAAGAATCAACAAAATATGTCATCGGGTAAGTGCCACGAAAGGTGAAGCCATTTATTGTCATAAGATGGATTCACCTTTCGTAAGGAGCTAACACGATTCCAAACATCAAAAACAATATCATAAAGAAGAGCAGAAACAGGCCGAAGAGGCATATCATGAGTGCGAGCGTTCCTCTCCCTCCAAATATGGTAGACTGACGCTGCAAAAGACAGACGAACCAGAAGATGACATAAAGAGGCTTCGGAGAACTGACATACCCACTCAACAGTCTGACACCAATCTCGGCGACTCCAATCTAACCCACACATGGCCAGCACAGACGACCAGACCCTTGAAGAATAGAGGCACTGGAAGAAAAGATGATCAATGTCCTCACTCGAACAACCACAAAGAATACACCGCGAGCAAGCAGAGATGCCAAATCTCATCAGACTGTCCTGAGTACAAAGGACACCCTGAATAGACATCTAAAGAAGAAATGAATGACGGGGAATTGCCTTCCGGAACCAAACAACTCGAGACCAATGCATCTGGGGTCTCCTTGACCTCATAGCATTCCAGGCACTATCCACAGAGAATCTTCCGTTTGTATCCTCCTCCCAAACCAGCACATCCTCCCTCAAACTAGAAGGAGACGGAAGATGAGACTGAGCCAAATCAATAAGAGCAGCAGATCTAGAAGGGGGCCATTGCCAAGCAGAATCGGAGATAATGGATGCAACTGTAGCCATTCTATCCAAGCCAGAATCATAAATCACTCTCTCGCCCAACGTGTCCACAATCGGTAAGACTAGTGCATTGTCTATATATGTAATTGACATATGGTTTGTCTCAACAGACTATGAATTTAGCGGAAGTTCGTATAGAGATGCAGATATTCATTAGTGGAATGAATATCGAACAAACTCATTAAAGATGACTAATAGATATTCCATAAAACTGTCAATAGTTGTCTTTTCGAGTTGAGTAGTTATTGTGGTCCTTTGACTTGAGACACCACATTAGTCTTGTGAGTGATCCTCTGTGTCTGATACCATGCATGTCAGAGACCTTCTATGGTCTGACATCTGGATAACTGTTAGGTATGGACCGATGCTCACGAAGATCGGTGTGCGTTAATATGAGGATTCGTCAGTCCATATGGTTGGATTATGTTTTTAGAAATTTTTCAGAGTATATTCCGGAAATCTTTTGGCCGAAAGTTCGTTGAAGAAATTGTTTCTTTAACATTATAAATAATATTGAAAAAGAGTTTTGCATATTTTATTTATTAATGGAATATAATTATGAAAATTTATTTTATATTGAGTAGATAAAGTTTTGACAGTAAAACTATAACCTTACTCAATTGGAGACGGTAATGACGAAGGGATTATACATTAACGTTTTAACCTCGACTTGTATGGTTCGACGTGTCGTGTTGTTTTTAGTCATGATTTGTAGGTGAGCAGACCTTCATGAATATATGTACGAATATATTAGATATATATGTATATATATAAATAACAACCGAACCTAGAGAGTTCCATTATATTAAGTTTACTTTGAGCACTAGGGCGACTTTTCGTCAAATGTTGACAATGTATTTTTTGGGTTTTAAGGATTAAATTGTTTGATCTGATAATTCATGAGATGAATTGAATTAATTAATTTTATATCAAGAGTTGATATAAGTTTATTGTATAATAAATGTAAATTTGATTTACATTAAATTAGTAAATTAATTTAATTGTTAAATTAATGTACAAAATTAATTACTTGGTTTATACAAATAAAGGTTTTAATTAATTAAAGTAACTTTAGTTAATGCAATTGAATATTTTTTGGTTAAAGTAACTAAATCATTTGATTGTGACTAAGTTGGTGAGATTTTTAACTTTGGTTAAGTTAGATTTTTTGAAACATGTGGTGTGGAGTAGTTCTGCTTTCATGGTCACTGGTGCTTCGTCTTCTGGATCTTCTCAGGCTTCTCAAAAGCCGGCTGGGAAGAAACAGAAAAAGAAAAAGAAAGTCAAAGGTAAAGGTCCAAAGGTTGCTTCCGTAGGGGTTTCTAAGCCAAAGGTGAAGACAGATGTTGCAAAAGGAAAATGTTTATACTGCGACATGCTTGGACACTGGAAACGCAACTGTCCGAAATATTTAGCTTCTTTGAAGAAAGCTCCCTCAGGTATTAGCTTTCATGTTATTGACATTACACTTGCTTTTGATTTTAGTTCGACTTGGGTGTTAGACACTGAATGTCCTTCTCATATCTGCAATTCGTTGCAGGATCTGAGGGAAACTAGAAGATTGAAGCCGTGAGAGATCCATCTGCGAGTAGGGAATGAAGATTCTCTACAAGTTGAAGCAGTAGGAATTTTGTTTTTGAAACTCTCTGATGAATGTAATATTAAACTTAATAACTGTTATTTTGTGTCGACTATGATACGACAAATCATCTCACTTCCTGTACTTGACAGCGAAGGATTTCATGTAAATATTAAAGATGGTCTTTATGGCCGATTGCAACAAACAAATAGAGACGCATGTGGGCTTCAATAGAGAGGGCCCAAAGCCACTTCACTTGGCCCAATTCAGCTTCAAAGGCCTTTGAAGACTTGAAGACTTTGGTATTTTTGTAATTTAGCCTTTAGGGGCATTGTTGTCTTTATGCCTTTAGGGTTTCTCTTTGTAACACTATTTAAGCTTTCTTTCTTTTTCATTTGAAAAAGAATCAACGAAATTATAAAAAAACTCAAAAGCTTAAAGCTTTGGCTATGGCTGAATTCTTGTAAGGGAGGGATTCCCATTTTCAAGTTTGAATCGACTTATCTAAGTTTTGGCAAATTTAGTGGCATCTCAATTGCTAGCAAAACACTACAAGGATTCATCTTAAAGGTTCTCAAGGGCAAGTTCTTTGTGGGTCTTCTTTGTGGCCTTGGAAGGGTTTTGTTTCTACAAAATCAAATTCGCGGTTCTTGGGGTTCTGTCCGTTGCTTGGGGTTTGCTTGGATTTCGAATCTAAGTGGGTTTCTTGTCATTTGGTATCTAGAGCTCAGGGTTCCAAGGTCTGATTTTTCCTATCTTTTCTTTTGTTTGATTCTATTTTTATTTTCGTTCTTGTTATTTTCGTTTCAGTTCTTGTTGGATCTTGTTTCTGTTTTCTTTTTGTTTATTTCTGGATCTGATTTTGTTGTGTTTTGCATATCATTTCATCTTCTATCATTTTCCAGTTCTGGGTTTTTGTTCTGTTCTTCATATTAGTTCATCATATACTTTCTGTTATTTAACATATGTTGAAGAAATAAGCATGTTCTTTGGCGGCTGTGTGTTGTTTCTAAAACCCTAGTGAAGTTTGAAATCTGACTCTGAATTCAGACCCTAAAACTTACCCTTTGAATTCAGACCCTGAAATCAAACTCTGAAATCAGACTCTAAAAACTTAGCCTTTGAAATCAGACTCTGAAATCAGACCCTGAAACTTAGTCTCTGAAAATCAGACCCTGAAGATTAGCCTCTGAAAATCAGACTCTGAAATCAGACCCTGAAAAATAACCTCTGAAATCAGACCCTGACTAGTAGCCTCTGAAATCAGACCCTGAAAAGTAACCTCTGAAATCAGACCCTGACTAGTAGCCTCTGAGATCAGACCCTGAAAAGTAACCTCTGAAATCAGACACTGACCAGTAGCCTATGAAATCAGACCCTGACCAAAAGCCTATGAATTCAGACCCTGAAAATCAGCCTCTGAAATCAGAACATAAATCAGCCTCTAAAATCAGAATCTTAATCAGCTACTGAAATCATAACCTTAATAGCTTCTAAAGTTATCAAAAAAAGGGACTTGAGTGATAGTGATCACTTGAGCAAAAAAAAAAGTGAAATTTTTTGGTTGAATTTAGTTTGTTCCATATTATCATTTAGGTGCCCGTGGAGGGTATCCCATCAAAATTTCTATAGCTGTGCCAAATTTTCTCCTGAAATTGCATACGACCGTGAATTTGCATGCTTATTTTTTTTTCCATTGTGCTAATTGTTCACTTCTTTATTCCAAATACTCTAGTTTAAGTATTATTGATTGAGTTTTCGTCGTTGTTATTCCTGTTCGCATTTTGTTTCCACCTGTCCCATATATATTATTAGACCTTTGTGTTTCATGCTGGCTTGAGGACTACATTTGGTTTGTATTCTTGGATTGAGTGTGATTCACATTTGAATTGAGAACGAACTCAAGAGTGGTAAAAAGGCAGTGATTGTGAGCACAATATCGGGTAAAAGCCAATAGAGTGCAAACACGAGTGGAGTAATATCATTCGAGTGTAAACACGTGAGATTGTGAGGATTTACATATTTGCTTTACTTTCTTGTTATTTCTAATCTGTTTGTTTAGTGTTGAGATGGCAGGTCTAACCACTGATGAAAAGCTTGAGGCTTTGGATAGGAAATTTACAGATATGATGGAGAACATGAATACTGCTTTGGAGAGATTGACCAAGAGTGTAGAAAGTATTCAAACTGGTAGCGGTCCCAGAGCACCACCACCCCAACATATACCACCACCTCATAATGTACCACCACCTCATAATGTTCCACCTCGACGTGTACCACCACAGTATGTACCACCAGATGAAGAGGAAGCTGAAAATGAGTTTGATGATTCTGATGGTCTTGATGATGTGGAAGAGAGATTTCAGCCTGGGCATGATAAAAGGCCTAATATGAGGTTTGATAGGAGGAATGATAGGAGGGATAGACGGTTTGATGATAGAGGTGCATTTGATGCCAGAAGAGGGGATTATGATAGGAGGGAATATGGTAGACGAGGAGATGTAGATGGTGATCTAGGTAGCATCAAGATCAAGATACCAACATTCTACGGCAAGAATGATCCTGAAGCTTATTTAGAATGGGAAAAGAAAATAGAATTGATTTTCAGCTGTCATCACTACTCAGACGAGAAGAATATCGATCTGGCAGCAATTGAGTTTATCGATTATGCTATGATTTGGTGGGATCAGCTTGTCTCTACTCGGAGGAGAAATTATGAGAGACCAGTTCAGACATGGGCAGAACTTAGAGGTCTCATGAGAAGAGATTTATACCTAGCCATTACTATAGGGAATTGTATCAGAAACTACAACACCTGTATCAGGGGACCAAAAGTGTTGATGACTATTACACAGAGATGGAAGTTTCCATGATTAAGGCAAATGTAGTTGAGGATGCAGAAGCTACTATGGCACGGTTTCTAGGGGGATTGAATAGAGAGATTGCAAACATGGTGGAGTTGCATCACTATGTTGATTTGGAGGATATGTTTCACATGGCTATCAAGGTAGAAAGGCAACTCAAGAAAAGGTCAACATCCAGATTTGGTACTCAGGCTACTTCTACATGGAAGGGAAAATGGGTTCCGAATGAGAAGCGAGATGGAGGCTTTGACAAGCCTAGAGGCGAGTTCAGTGGAGGCTTCAATAAGCCTAGGGCCAAACCTAGTGCCAAGGGAAAAGAGGCTGCAGAACCGAGCAAAACTAGACCAAAACCTGAGGGTGCAGCTGCTAGAACTAAGGATGTCAAGTGTTTCAAGTGTTTGGGCATGGGACACTATGCTTCACAATGTCCCAATAGGCGTACCTTAGTGATTGATAAAAAAAGTGGAGAGGTGTACTCTACCGATAGTGAGGTCGATGAGGAGATGCCAAAGTTGGAGGATGCTAGTGACCATGAGGGAGCTGCATACCCGCTGAATAACTTATCCTTAGTTGTCAAGCGTGCTTTTAGTGCTCATGTTGTAGAGGATGAGAGTGTGCAGTAGAGGGATAACATATTCCATACTAGGTGCCGTGTGAATGACAAGGGATGCATTATGATCATAGATGAGGGCAGTTGTACTAATGTTGCTAGCACGACTTTGATTGAGCGATTGGGGTTGAGTTGTTTGAGACACCCGAAGCCTTACAAGTTGTAGTGGTTAAATGATTGTGGGGAAATAAGTGTGACAAAACATGTATTGTTGAGCTTTACCATTGGGCCATACAGAGATGATGTCCTATGTGATGTGATACTGATGCATGCAGGACATATTCTTTTGGGCAGACCGTGGCAGTTTGATAAGAAGGTTATTCATGATGGATTCAAGAACAAGTACTCTTTTCAGCATAAGGGAAAACCCGTTACATTATACCCACTTACACCTGCACAAGTCCATGAAGATCAGGTTAAGTTACAACTTGAATGTGACAAAGAGAGAGCGAAGGGAAACACCACCTTGGGTGAGACTAGTGAGAGTGGTGTATCTGGTGAGAAAAATAAGGCCAAGGCCGTGGGAGTTCCCAAGGGGAGTGTGAGTGAACGTGAGGGGGAAACAAAAGGGAGAGTTAAAAAGAGTTTCTACATGGGTGAGGGTGAAGCGAGGAAAGCGTTCAAGGCTAGCAAGCTCATGCTATTGTTAGTCTATAAGGAGCCTCATATTTATTTTACTAACTCTGACCCTTTGCTTCCTGTGTCTATTTCATCTCTTTTGCAGGATTACAGTGACGTACTGACAGAGGACATACCTAGTGGGCTTCCACCCATTAGAGGTATTGAGCACCAGATAGACTTCATACCTGGAGCAGTCATTCCTAACAGACCGGCTTATAGGAGCAATCCCGATGAGACAAAAGAGATACAAAGGCAAGTACATGAGTTGATGGACAAAGGGTATGTAAGGGAAAGCATGAGTCCTTGTACAGTACCAATGCTTCTAGTTCCTAAGAAAGATGGGACGTGGCGCATGTGCGTTGATTGCCGAGCCATCAAATTCGCATGAGAGAGGGAGATGAGTGGAAAACTGCATTTAAGACTAATTATGGCTTGTATGAATGGTTAGTTATGCCATTTGGTCTTTCAAACGCACCTAGCACATTTATGAGATTGATGAATCATGTTATGCGTGCATTTTTAGGTAAGTTTGTTGTGGTTTATTTTGATGACATCTTAGTTTACAGTAAAACAGTATATGAGAATGTTATGCATTTGAAACATGTTCTTGATGTGTTAAGGCAAGAAAAATTGTATGCTAACTTTGATAAGTGCACTTTTTGTATGGATATAATTGTTTTCTTTGGTTTTGTTGTGAGTGCAGATGGCATCGAGGTCGATTTAGAAAAGGTGAAGGCAATTCAGGATTGGCCAACACCAACAACAGTGACAGAAGTCAGAAGCTTCCATGGATTAGCAAGCTTCTACCGTAGATTTTTTAAAGACTTTAGTAGTATTGCAGCACCATTGACTGAAGTAGTGAAGAAGACTGTTGGCTTCAAATGGGGTGAAGAGCAGGAGCGTGCATTCCAGGATCTGAAAATGAAGTTATGCAGTGCACCAGTCTTGGTACTACCCAACTTTGAGAAGTTATTTGAGATTGAGTGTGACGCATCCAGGATAGGCATTGGAGCAGTTCTTATGCAAGAAAAGCGAGAAGCTGAATGGAGCAGTTTTGAGGTACTCCACATATGACAAGGAGTTGTATGCGCTAGTGCGAGCCCTTGAGACTTGGCAGCATTATTTGTGGCCTCGAGAGTTTGTGATCCATACAGATCATGAATCATTGAAGCATCTGAAGGGCCAAGGTAAGCTGAACAAACGACATGCAAAATTGTTAGAGTTTGTTGAGACATTTCCATATGTAATCCGCTACAAACAAGGTAAGGAAAACATTGTCGCCGATGCACTATCACGAAGGTATGCTTTACTTACTTCAATGAGTGCAAGAATGCTTGGGTTTGAATTTATTAAAGAACTTTATGCTAGTGATATTGACTTTAGTACTATCTATGCTGCATGTGAAAAGTCTGCTTTTAGTAAATTCTACCAACATTATGGGTTTCTGTTTAGGGAGAATAGATTATGCATTCCTGTTTGTAGTATGCGAGAGTTGTTAGTGAGGGAAGCACATGAGAGAGGTTTAATGGGGCACTTTGGCATTGCCAAAACCTTAGGGGTATTGGGTGAACATTTTTATTGGTCTAAAATGCGGAGAGATATTGAACGTTTGTGTGATAAATGCTTAACTTGTAAACAGGCTAAATCTAAGGTTATGCCTCATGGGTTGTATACACCATTGTCTATACCTAGTGAACCATGGGTAGATGTATCGATGGACTTTATCTTGGGTTTACCTAGGACTAAGAAGGGTAGAGAATTCCATCTTTGTAGTGGTTGATAGGTTCAGTAAGATGGCACACTTTATCGCATGTCATAAAACTGATGATGCCACTAACATTGCTGACTTGTTCTTTAGAGAAGTAGTACGACTCCATGGGATTCCACGAAGTATAGTTTCAGATCGTGATGTCAAATTCCTTAGTCACTTTTGGAAAGTTTTATGGGGTAAGTTGGGAACTAAACTTTTGTATACTACTACTTGCCACCCCCAAACTGATGGTCAGACCGAGGTTGTTAATAGGACTTTGACTCAGTTATTGCGTACTATTATCAATAAGAACTTAAAAACTTGGGAGGATTGTTTACCTTTTTTTGAATTTGCATATAATCGTAGTATTCATTCCTCTACATCTTACTCATCATTTGAAATTGTTTATGGTTTTCAGCCACTAACTCCATTAGATTTGTTACCTTTGCCTGTTGATGAGCATGCGGGGCTAGATGGAAAGAGGAAAGCCGATTTGGTGAAGCATATACATGAGAAAGCAAGAGAGCAAATACAACGAAATAATGAGCAATATGATTCTCATGCTAATAAGGGAAGAAAGCGTGTGGTATTTCAGCCCGGAGATTGGGTTTGGGTACACATGCGCAAGGAGAGATTTCCTGAACAACGTAAATCTAAGCTACAACCGAGAGGGGATGGTCCATTTCAAGTCTTGGAACGGATTAATGACAATGCATACAAGCTGGATTTACAAGGTAAGTATAATGTGTCTGCTACATTTAATGTTTCTGACTTAACTCCTTTTGATGCAGGTACAGATTCGGGGTCGAATCCTTTTCAAGAGGGAGAGGATGACATGATCCAGGCCGACAACAAAGCAAAAGACCCATTACAAGTACCAGAAGGCCCAATTACAAGGCAGATGACCAAAAGACTCAGAGAAGCAATGGCGGGATTAGTTCAGAGTTTTATGGCCGATTGCAACAAACAAATAGAGACGCATGTGGGCTTCAATAGAGAGGGCCCAAAGCCACTTCACTTGGCCCAAATCAGCTTCAAAGGCCTTTGAAGACTTGAAGACTTTGGTATTTTTGTAATTTAGCCTTTAGGGGCATTGTTGTCTTTATGCCTTTAGGGTTTCTCTTTGTAACACTATTTAAGCTTTCTTTCTTTTTCATTTGAAAAAGAATCAACGAAATTTATAAAAAAACTCAAGAGCTTAAAGCTTTGGCTATGGCCGAATTCTTGTAAGGGGGGGATTCCCATTTTCAAGTTTGAATCGACTTATCTAAGTTTTGGCAAACTTAGTGGCGTCTCCATTGCTAGCAAAACACTACAAGGATTCATCTTAAAGGTTCTCAAGGGCAAGTTCTTTGTGGGTCTTCTTTGTGGCCTTGGAAGGGTTTTGTTTCTACAAAATCAAATTTGCGGTTCTTGGGGTTTTGTCCGTTGCTTAGGGTTTGCTTGGATTTTGAATCCAAGTGGGTTTCTTGTCAGACCCCCTGTTAGGTACATGACGACATAAGTGTAGTTGAAAAGAGAGTAATATTTTTGTCCTAAAGTTATATCAGATTTTACACCTTTTTTAGCAATGAAATTTTTTTCTGAATTTTTTTTCATAAAATAAAATAAAGCAACATATTCAATCCATGTAGCGAGCTTTGGGCCAGTGACTACCAAACCAGTTGGCTTTAAGGCAATAGGTGTTAAGACACCTCTACATACTTAATTACTCGGATTTCATATGTCTATTTTTATTTTACGATAGAAGAGAACTGGGTAGTATGAGGGCTTATACTTCATCTTCCAGCTACACACCGAATTTCCGGTATTTGCTTTGGTTCATTGCTTGAAGAAGAGAGAAACTGTTGTAAAAGTGTAGGTTTTATCGGAGAATGACTTTTTTTTTTTAAATTTAATTTAAATAAATAATTTTCACGATTTT
>SKCR01045559.1:0-54589 GCA_019454045.1 Zanthoxylum bungeanum | reverse complement strand
AATAAATAGCACACAATAAAATAAAAATTAAAAATAAAGAAAATAATTGTAAAATAAATGCAAGGGTTGTCTCCCCGCAAGCGCTAAGTTTAACGTCTTCAGCCAGACGCAACCACCCAAATAGTTATGGTGGCTTAAAAGTAGTGAACCAGGTAATCTCATGTGTTTTCTTCTTTGGTATCCACCGGTTCTTATGACATGAAAAAGATAGCTTGGCAGGCTGTGGAGATTTATCCATAGATGGTCCCCCAGGATATGTAGATTTTTTCTCAATTGGAAATTCTGGACTGCACATTCGGTGAGTCGTGAGGGACGATACTTGAGCAATCAGTGCACCAACAGGATCTACCATTACTTCTTTTCAAACTCACTTCGTACGAAAAATATAAAAAAAATAATAAAATAAGATAAAATAAACTAAAAATAAGAAATAAAAACAAAAATAAAACTTAAGATAAAAATAAAGGAAATAAAGAAAACAAGAAATAAAAACAAAAACAAAAACAAAAATAAAATTAAAATTAAAATTCTAAATTAAAGCTAAGATTACTTGGTAGCAGTATTAATGTGATTTGAACAAACAATCCCCGGCAACGGCGCCAAAAACTTGTTGTGATGTTTTTATATCGTACCGCAAGTGTACTGTGTCAGGTTTTAGTATAAATCAGTGAAAGAGTGTCGAACCCACAGGGATTGCGTTAACTCGCACTAAGTACTACAATTGATAATCCTAACTTTATTTAGAAAACAATTAATAAAGATTTTAATAAGTAAATAATAATATAAAAATAATTTGATAGGAGGAACTAATACGATATAGATTCTGGATCCTGATTTCACCTAGTTGTCGCCTATGTATTTGTCATGTCAATTAATCTTTGTTCGGTTATATTGTTTATAAGTCAAGACTCCTAAAATATTCACTCCCTCTCTCGAGTACCGAGTGAAAATATCATTAACTATAGACTTCGATATCTCTATAAAATCCAATAGTTAACAACTCATTACGCTTTGTGATTCTATGTTAACGACTTCAAAGGATTACAGATTATCTCGAACTCTATAAAACCCTAGGTTATATTCTCTATATCTATTCAAAATCTCCTCTCTCGAGTGATAGATCTAAACATATATCATCATATTGTGGCCAACAAACATAAAGCATTAAACTCAAAAGAATATAAATAAATCAACAAAACTTCATCACAAATTTGAAAAACAAAATACAAGGTTCAAGCATAGATTACATCATTCTCCAGAATTAAGGAGTTTAGTTCATGACAAAAGATAAAATCAATGATACACAAACCATGATCTAATGGAAATCATTAGAGTTTTAAGAAAGAAATAAGAAGATAAAACCTGAATTGAATCTCTTCCTCTCCGGACGTCACCGCCTTTGTCTCCTCTTTTCGCTCTTCAATCCACTCCTTGGATCTCTAAAAATATTTAATTATGTGTTTTGTGCAGTGTATTATCCTCCCCTTGAGTGTTGGATGTAATGTTATATTTATAGTTGAGGCTGGGAGTCTTTAGGTCTCATTAGGATTATTAAAAACCCTAAAAATCAAATCCTGAAACATGTCTGATTCTTCCCACAGTTGATCTAATTGGCGCCATGGCGCCCAAATCTCGGGATTTTGTATGGCTTGTGGGCGCCATGGCGCCCTTGCTCATTAAATTATCCTTGTGGCGCCATGGCACCCTTTTACTTGTAATTGGGTGGCGCCACAGCGCCAACTTCCCTGGAAAATGTATGGGCGCCATTCTGCCAAGGGTGCCGCGGCGTTACGACTTGGGCGCCGCGGCGCCAGTGCACTTAGTTGTATAGATCTTTTCGAGTAGATGCAAATCGATATATTATGGGTCTCGTAACTCTTTCTAGATCAAAAGTTATAGCCTTTTAAATTTCAGTGCGCTGCAGATGCTGGTTTTTACTGCTTCTTGAGTCTGATGCTCCCAATGGGTCTCAAAACACACATATCTACTCCCTTATCGATGTTCTACTAATTCTTCTCCTACAAATAAAATATAAAATAAACTATAAATTATATTAAATGATATGGAAACTAACAAAATATTAATCTAAGAGTACAAGAATAAGTGGGTATAAACCACACTTATCATTTTAATGCATAAGTATGGATAATTTTGACAATGTATTTAAAAATTTAATTGCTCACTTTCTCTCATCTATAAAAACTTCTACTTTTGGAGGGGAGCTAAAATTGGCTTAGGAGGGGTTTTGTTCCCCTTCCCCTTAAAAAAATTGAACCAAACAAACATATTTTAAAATAATCTCTCCCCTCCCCTTCTCTCCCCTCCAAAACCCCCAACCAAACATACTCTTGGGGATAAAAAAAAATAATATTAGGATTTTTATTAATATCTGGAATTGTATCAAAAATGTGTTTAGCCTGTATAAAGTGAGGGTCATGTGCTAATTCAATGTAATTTCACAACAAACTTATTAAATAAGAAAATTACAATACATTAAAATTAAAAATATATATACTAAAATAAGAATACCTATTAAATCTTAAAACTATTACCGAACTAAAATTGCCTACAAGCAATTACTACAACCAAACTTTATATTCCCAATATGGGGTGATTAGGGTTATCAATTAATAATGCGGAATTTAAAATCTTTGCCGATTTTATCTATTTTTATCGATTAAGGCTTATGTCAATTTTCTCTATTTCAATATATCACCTATATGCAAGTTTCTTAATCAATTTTAAACAAATAAATAATTAATCTTGCTATAAGTAAAGAGTTAGGGATAGAGAAAATAATACCGTGATTTATAGTGGTTTGGTCAACAATGCCTACGTCCACTCCCCCAAGCCGCGCTTGAGGCTTTTCACTATAAACTGAATTTTTCGTGGCACACCCGCTACTAAAAGTTTTACACACTAGGTTCACTCCAAACCTTTAAACCTTGAGTTTTAGATATAGGCTCTCTCAAAAACCTCAACTATAAGTTTTGTCCTTAGGCTCACTCAAAAATTTTATAATGAGTTTTAGATAAAGGCTCACTCATAAACCTCTATATGAGTGTTTAAATAAAATATTATGAACACACTAGGGCTGTGACGGTAATCCAGTGACTTGTACGTTACCAGAGGCCGACGACTACTATATTATCAGAGACATGATATATGATACAAATTATGTTTAAGCATGTATGAGCTCATAGAAGGATTTTTTGAACATTCGGTAAAATTCTCGAAGTTCCGATACAATTTTTATTTCAAGGTAAAATCCAGATAATCCTTAGTATTTGGGGCATAATTTTTTCATACAAACTTCAATTTTTATGAATTTTATATCTTCGAAAAGCTAAGACCGAGACCTATAACTTTAGCATTGAATATATTTCCAAATTCGAACTCGAAGCAGATAACAAATCATGATGTTCGTGGCTGCTACAGTGAAATTCGAGAATTTACTCTAAATGAGTGATGTGGTAAGTTTTAGACCATTCATTTACAAACAAAAATCTCTCCTAAACATTATAAATGGCAAGAACTATTCATCTTCTTTTCTTCCTCAAGTCACGATTTTGACTCGAAAATAACTTCAAAATTTCTTCTTTCTCATGCCAAGTGGTGAAGGAAAAAATTGATGAGTTCAAGCTCCCTTCATGCAAGTAAGCTCTCTATCATCTTCCCCTCTTCTAGTTTCAGATGTTGATGTGTATTAAGAGAAGAATTTGATTTAGTGTTGAAACTTTTAAGGCTCTAGTATGCATGCTTTGATCTAATAGTATATAAGAGGTTGGGGATTGAGGTTGGTTATTGAATATAGATATTGAAATTTAGAGGATTATTTATGTATTTTATATGCTAAAAAATCTGGTGGCAGTGGCCTAATTAAATTAAGTAAAGAAAGTGGTGAAATTAGTATGTTGGGCAGTAAGCTTTAACAAACTTAAATTCTGGACAGGTCATAAATAAGGTGTTGAGAAATCTGGCAGAGATTTAAAAGTAAAAGGGCTAAAAAAGAAAGAGTCATCTCGGGGAAGACATAGATTTAAAAGTTGTTTAGAGATTGCTTTTGTAAAGAAAAGAAGGTCAACTAATCGTCAGATGTACTCTCAGATGTCTCAAGTTATCTAGTTATATATTTATCAATCAAATTGATTAGAATATTTAAAAAAAAATAGATTATTCAAGTAAATGATTAATTTTCATTTAATAATTGTAGGCTCCTATTAATTTTATTCCTACAGTTAGCAGCACGCTTCCTTCGTCAATGATTATTCATCCATATCTAATAAATAGTTTTTAACCTCTTTTAAATATTATCATATTTAGTTTTGTAACATCTTACACATTTATTATGTTGTCCAGTTTGAGCAATCGTTGTAAGGTTGTAATGTGCCTAGTTTTGTGCCATGTGACCTCCATGAACTGTAAGAGTTTTTATAGAAATAGTGGGAGTAGTCTCACATCTAAAATGTAAATGGAAGTTGAAAGGTTTATAATTATTTTCTAAACACTTATATTAAATTGGACAAATGAAGCTTGGGCTTAGGCTTGGAGTGAGTAGATGGATGGCGAGGTGCGCGTAAGCTGGCACGGACACCCCGGTTATCCCAAAAAAAAGAGTAGATGGATGGCATGACATTGTAATTAATATATATTAATTAAAAAACGTTTAATATCCTTATGCCATGTGGCATGTGGCATGGCATTGTAATTAATATATATTTAATATACATATCTTGGGATTTATTAATATCCTTGTGCTAGAAAATATATATATATATAATATATATATATATATATATATGTCCAATTTAATATTTAATATACATATCTTGGAGCAACTGATTTCAGCGACAGTTGAAGAGGCAAAAAAATGGGTGAGGCTTGTAACGGGTGTTGATAAAGAAGTGAATAGTCTGGGAGACAATTTTGAAGCCATTCAAGCTGTAAGGGAAGGATTTAATATCCTGAGTTTTTCGAAATAGTATAGGAATATTTTTGAATTGAAGTTAAGGATTTGGAATGGGATGGTAATTGAAAATCAAAGTTTGTGTTTTAGAAAATAAATTAGAATATTTTAAAATGAAGCTATGTCACTTTCGAAAATGAGTGATTTCAAAAATCAGTTATGCGATTTCTGATTTTATCGTTAAAAAAATATTAGTGTGTGTGTATCGGACCCTTTTGATGAGCATAGGGTTGCAAAAGCAATCATTGAACCTTCTACCACTAATTTAATCGAGTTTAATTCACTTATTCTATGTATTAATACATCTATTTGAGGGAAAAGATTTTTCCTTATCTTAGATTATGTGTGGACAGAAGATTATTGGAAGTGGGAGCCATTTCGCAATTGTCTAATGAATGGACTTCGCGGAAGGAAGATTTTGGTTACCACTGTTGAAATGATACAGTCAACTGATTTTATCTCCATCAAAAAATTATCTGAACATCAATGGTGGTCGTTGTTTGAACGAATTGCCTTTTTTGATAGATCTCATTTTAAGTCTGATTATGAACAACCAGAATAAATTGGTAGAAAAATTATAGAGAGGTGTAAGGACTTGCCATTTGTTACCAAAATCATGAGGAATGTAATATTCCGAGTTTTTTAAAACAGTATAAGAAAATCTTCTAATGAGATTCTAAATTCTAGACTACCGTGTAACGTGACCTATCATAGCCACTTTGTAACATTCCCGATCAGGGAGATGCTTCCGGCAGAGGGTAGCTATACTAACCCCATAAGCCTTTGAGTAACTGACTGTACTTTAAACAATATAAATTCTATGCCATACATGAAAACCATGATTAAACAATACAAAATACTTTTATTACCCATAAATGTACACTCATAAACACTTTTACAATTTATTATTAGACATTTATAATGACCACCTCGACACTAATGCAAATATACGACTTTTACCGGACTATCATACTTTGGACTCGGAACTGATCTCCTATGCTGGTGGATTCCAACCCTAGTGACTGCATCAGTATAAATCCTCTCGAGCTTGTCCTCCTAGAAACCCTGCAAGACAAATAAAATCTGGTGGGGGAGGGGGTTAGACCACTATTCGATCTAAGTGAGTGGACTAAAACCGAAAGTTGAAGTAAAAGTCTTTTAATTTTAAAATCATACTTTTGGAAATATCTATTATATAATCTTTATCTGTTTCTCTGGAAATCTGGCTTCTGAAAATCTGGTTTCTGAAACTTTGAAAATTTTATAATGAAAATCTGAAATCTGAAATCTCTTTGTTAAAAATCTGATTTCTGAAATCTGGGTGATAAAAATCTGAAAAAATGTGTACTGAAAACTAAAATATGCTCTACGTCCAGGACCATAACTCAACTGGACGTCTCTCTGCACCCAGGACCATAACTCAACTGGGTGTATTCGATGCCCAGGACCATAACTCAACTGGCCATCTGACATCAGGATTTCAGGACCCTGTAGCCCCTAGTCCTGCTCGAGGATCTGATAGCGTCCCCTCTCAGTCCACATGTGCACATGCGTCTGAATCCGTCAAATCCAACTGTAATAGTTACATACGGGGTGAGGTTTTACCTCATGCCCCGAAAGAAGAACATAATACTAATGATTTAAAACTTCTCATAACATAAAACATGTACGACAAACATAAATTTTAATCTGAAACTTTATATTTCTATAAAACTTCTTATATCAAGTTTAAATCATTAATAATATAAAAATGAATTTGGCTAACGCCCTAATTGCTGAAAAATAAGTCTGATCAAAGAAGATGCAATATGTAAAAAAAAAAATCAAGTATAAAGGTAGGTGTCCACTCACAGAGTTTGAAATCGGAGAGAAACAATACCGCTTTTTTCAAAAGATATCGCATTACCTGCAACGGTCTAAAGGTGATAGCTTGATCAGATTTCAAAGTTATATGATGAATTCTAATACTAGACTAAACTTACTAGCTTGAGGTGTGTAAGATTGTAATCTATTATATTATGTCATGCTAGCAAGGAAAACTAACTAAAGAACTAATTTTGGGTCTTAAGGGTGATTTTAACCATGTTAGGGTAGAATCGGAGTCGTCCAAAATCGACTCGGATACCAAAAAGAATAGCCCTGATTTTCTGCCTCGCGTCGCGACGCCGGGCTCTCCCGCGTCGCGACGCGCGCCCGAATTCCAGAATTCTAGAATTCCCCTACTAACATGCGATTTCTGCCCAAATTCAATCCTAGTTCTCCCTAATTTTCCCAATACTCAAGCTATCAATTCACACCAATTCCCTTCATCTTGAACTACCATATCAACATCACCAATCACCTATAAACCTTGAAAATCATTATTCTTAAATCAACTTTTAAACTTTTGAATCTTAGGCATTAACTCCATAACTCATACTCCTACATATAAACCATCTATAAACATTATCTATCATGCATTTATGATTTTCCCTAACACTAATTTATCAAAATCACATAATTTCAAAATGGGTCAAGTTTTCCTTACCTCTTATCCTCTTGATTTTCTCCACGTTTTTGGTTGCTCCAAGTCTTCACTCTTCTTTTCTTTTCTTTTCTCTCTCCTCTTCTCTTCTTTTCCTTTTCCTCTTCTCTTTTCTCTCCTCTTCCCTCTTCTCTTCTTTCTTCCCTCTTCTTTTCCCTCCATTTCTTCTACGGTTTCTCTCCTTGACTTCTTCTTTATTTTTTTACTTTTGTATTCATGAATAGTGACCCTTTTTTATATTGGGACCCAAATGATACAAGAAAAGTATAGAAATGTCTAGAAAAAGGAAGACTTTTGATATTTTACCATTTAAGCCCGAAATCACTATTCACTAAGATTTTGTTTTGCATTTTCGACCTAGTTCTGGTACTATTTTGAACAAATATTTAACACAGGAGTTGTAGGTCTTGGTCTAAGATTTCCAACGATATAAAATTCATAAAATTCCGAGTTCGAATGAAAAATTTATGCCAAAAATACTATATATAGCATAAAAGGGCATACGGTACAGTTTCTTCTCGGGACCTCGAGAAATCTTCCGATCATTCCCAAAGCCTTTTTATAATTGTATTTGAATCTCCACATGATTTACATTACATTCCTTTGTCCCGTAAATATTAATATTGATACAGATAGTGAAAATTTCTACCGGTCATTACAAATTCCCCCCCCCCCCCCTTAAATAGGATTCGTCCTCGAATCCATTCTGATGTCCAATTCGTAGTTTTCATGACCTTTTTATCTCTATCCCTTTTAATGGCTACTTAGACTTTTCTTTCCAGATCCTCGTCCTATAAAATTTCTGCTAGTCTTGACTATTGTTCTTCCGTTCTTTCTGTTATTCCTTTTTACCTCTAAGATCTTCTCTTTATAGACTTTCACTCATGTCTCACAACTTTTTGTCGTGAGCAAACTCTCACTAGCTGGTTTCTTGGTTTCTATCAAGGATTCTAATAGCTAATACCAATACCCAATATTTCTTCATTCCATTGTCCATCTTTTACCTTAGAATTATTTCCTACCTTGGTTGTACCTCATCGATTTTTCTCTCCTTAATCTTTTCCTTGAACTTTTTTATCCTGTATCGACTAGTATAAACTTCCTTGGTCTATTCCGTCTTTCATACTTTGAATTTTCTCTTTACATATTCGTTACCACCTTAAGTTCTTACCATTCTTTGATTACTATCTTATTTTAACCTAACAACTTCCTTCCCGCTCCCTAAAGTCTTTCTAGATCTTCCACGAATCATATATTTAATCTTTTCTTTTCTATTTTTTTGTCTTACATCTCTCGTCAATGACTTGCGTTGACTTATTTTGCTGTTCCTGTGCTCTAATATAACTCTACCAAACCACCCATAACCCGCGGTTAGACCATTCCAAACCCGAAGTGGTTTGGTCTCTAAAATCTAAGGCTGGGTTCCTTACCAATTTCTCCCTAACTCTTCTTAATATTCCTTTCATCCTATTTTTATTTACTTGAGGGATATCTGTTTTCATTCGTCCTTGATCATCCTTAACATTGTCATTTACATTCTTATCCTATACTTAAGTATTTCTTTTCTCCTGTTACTTTTTCTAATGTTTCCTCTTATCATCTATCACTTGGACTATCTTTTCTTATTGTCACTGTTCTTGTACTTGCTTTTGGAGTATCTCACGGTTGTAATTCTGTCCCATATATTATTGGTATCGTTAGAGAGTTGGGAGGGTGGGGACTAACCTCAAATTCTCGATGTTTTGATGGTATACGCCCTTACTTGGAGCTCTTCAAATGCTTGTCTAGTGTCTTCTCCTACACGGGGTTTCACTATTAAATTTTTTTTTGGTTTATTTCTTCTGACTTTACTTCAGTTTGCATATCAATTATTTAATCCGCATCTTATCAGATCCTACTAAAGACATATTCCTTAATGATTTTTCCCTTATATTGTCACTTTACTCTTTTATATTACCTAACTTCCTACGATTACTGATGTGAAGGAGTTGCCAACTTTGAAAGTTGGCAAGTTGCCAAACTTTCAAAGTTGGCAAGTTGCCAACTTTCAAAGTTTGAAAGTTTGGCAACCTTGCACAATTTGTGCATTATAAAAGGAGCCCCCTAGCCTTAGTTTCATCATCCCAAATGTGTGAGTAAAAATAGAGAGTAAAGAGGGTTGAGAGGTTTTTTGTTAAGTTTTGTATAAAGCTTTGTAATTCTTTTGTGGTGTAATAAAAGAAGAGTTTTTCCTCTCACATCTCCTCTATTGTGTGTGTTTTATATCAACACAAGGTATCAGAGCTACGGTTCCACGGAGGGATCCCGAAATTCAGAAACGAAGTTTCGGTTCGGAAAGTCGATTCCGACGAAAGTTGTCGAAAATCGATTTTGAGCATACCATCAGACGTTTCACGGCGAGACGAGCACGGTGGTATTTTTCGGCGATCAAACGGAGCCCGGACGAGCCCACACGCGCCGCACGCGCCGGTCAGTAGCTTGTCCACGCGCCTCCAGTCGCAGCACGCGCAGCACGCGCGTTCCAAGGAAGAAGACGATACACGTGGCGACACGTCAGCGCCACGTCAGCGCCACGTCAGCGCACAGTCAGCGCCACGTCAGCGCACAGTCAGCAGCCCAGTCATCCGCCACGTCAGCGCCACGTCAGCGCACAGTCAGCTGTCCAGTCAGCTGCCACGTCAGCGGTGCCTGGTAAATTTCAGATAGGTCCCTGAACTTTCTGAAAATTACATTTTAGCCCCAATACTTTCAGATATTTGCAATTTAGTCCCTGAACTTTTGTAAATTGCAATTTAGTCCCTGAACTTTTCCGTAATTGCACTTTGGCCCCTGTAACTTTCGGAAATTGCATTTTGACCCCTGTAATTTCTGGAATTTGTAATTTGGTCCCTGTGTCGGATTTTGACAAACGAAGTGTCATTTCCACCATTTTCGACCATTCCGGACGCAACGGTGAGGTCCGTTTTTTGAAATTCTGTTTAGAATTTTTATGATGGAGGGGAGCAACGGAAAAATGATTTTGTTAACCAGTACAAACTATTTCACATGGAGAGGAAGGATGAAAGACCTTCTGTATGTGAAGGACTATGATGGATCGGTATTTCTGGAGGAGAAACCAGAAGGAATGACCGATGGAAAGTGGGCTAATCTTCACCAGAAAACATGCAGTACTATTCGTCAGTGGATCGACGACAGTATCGTGAACCATGTCAGTGAAGAGATAAATGCACGTGTCTTATGGAGAAAGCTGGAGGAGCTTTTCCGAGCAAAGACTGGAACAACAAGCTGTACTACATCAAGAAGATGATGGGTTTGAAATACCAGGAAGGTACAGCTGTGGCGGACCATATCAATGATTTCCTCGGAACCATGAAGGAATTGTCTGGATTGGGCATAGACTTCGGAGATGAGGTAAATGGCTTAATTCTCCTAATACGTTACCAGAATCTTGGGAAACGTTCAGATCTACGGTGATCAATTCAGCCGCAGATGGGAAAGTCACTATGGAGATGGCAAAACCAGGATCTTCGAGGAAGAAAAGAGGACGAGAATGCAGGAGTCAGCATCAGCCTCAACCTCAGAAGCTCTAGTGACAGAAAAGAACACCAGAAGGGGGAGGAGTAAAAGCCGAGGCCCAGGGAGATCAGACAAGAACCGAGGGAAATCAAGAACGAGGGATATTGAGTGCTATCACTGTAAGAAGAAAGGCCATATGAAGCGGGATTGCTACAAACTGAAGAACGAGCAGTCCAGGAGAGATGGTGACTCTAATCAAGAAAGAGTTGCTACACACCACCGAGAAAACCTCCAAAGACTTCTGCATAATGTATGAAGAAGATGTTGTGAATCTTGCCAGCCACGAGACCAGTTGGGTGATAGATAGTGGCGCATCCATACACGCCACATCTCGCAGAGACTTCTTTTCATCTTACACACCAGGAGACTACGGTGCTGTAAGGATGGGGAATGACGGACAGTCCAAAGCCGTCGGTATTGGAGACATCTGCCTTGAAACAGAGAACGGGACAAGGCTAGTGTTGAAGGGAGTCAAGCACATCCCAGATATCCGGTTAAACCTGATCTCAACAGGTAAGCTGGATGATGAAGGTTTCTGCAACACCTTTAGTGACGGATGCTGGAAGCTCACTAAAGGATCAATGGTCGTGGCACGAGGTAAGAAAGATTCAACTCTGTATTTGATGCATGCTAAACTTTCAAATAGTAGCATAAATACAGTCAACAGTAATGAGGCAGCCGAGCTATGGCATAAAAAGCTCGGTCACATGAGCCAAACAGGGATGGAGATACTACGCAGGCGGAATGTTCTTCCGGAATTGAAGAACTCACACTTACGGAAGTGTGAACACTGCATGGCTGGAAAGCAGAACAGAGTATCCTTCCAGAGCTCCCCGCCTCAACGGAAACCGGAGGTACTAGATCTCATACATTCAGATGTATGTGGTCCGATGCAGATACGAACACTCGGAGGGTCACTGTATTTTGTGACATTTATTGATGATCATTCAAGGAAGATCTGGGCATACACCTTGAAGAGAAAAGATCAAGTGCTGGGAGTGTTCAAGGAGTTTCATGCTTTGGTGGAGAGAGAAACCGGCAAGAAACTAAAGTGCATCAGAACAGATAACGGTGGAGAATATAGAGGTCCGTTTGATCAGTACTGCAAGATGCAAGGAATCAGACATCAAACGACACCTCCAAAGACACCTCAGCTGAATGGCCTAGCTGAGAGGATGAACAGAACCTTGTGCGAGAGGATCAGAAGCTTGCTGTCACAAGCCAAGCTGCCGAAGACATTTTGGGGAGAAGCACTCATCACAACAGTTCATGTTTTGAACATGTCCCCAGCAGTCGCACTGAAAGGTAATGTTCCTAACCAAGCTTGGACAGGTAAAGAAGTGTCATACGAGCACTTACATGTCTTTGGGTGCAAAGCATTTGTACACATCCCAAAGGACGAGAGATCCAAGCTCGATGCAAAGACGCGACAGTGTGTCTTTATTGGCTATGGTCAGGATGATTTCGGCTACAAACTCTATGATCCTGTGGAGAAGAAGATTGTCAGAAGCCGAGATGTTGTCTTTGTTGAAGACCAGACCATAGAAGATATCAGAAAGGAGATGAAGACAATGCCCCAGCAATACAGAAATGTGAATCCAGAACCTCAGACACCGGTGCCAGTACGAGTTGAAGATGAGGTTCCCAGACAGGAGGGTACAGGTGATGAAGCTCCCAGAGATGATGATCATGATCAACCACCAGTACGTACCAGAAGTTCCACCAACAGTTCCACAGAGAAGGTCTGACAGAGAGAGGCGACCTTCAAACAAATACTCTGCATATGAGTATGTGCTGCTTACTGACGGGGGAGAACCCGAGAGCTACCAGGAGGCTGTGGAAACAGAGGACAGAGAAAAGTGGAGGAGGCCATGCAAGATGAGATGAAATCTTTGCATGACAATCACACTTTTGAGTTGGTGAAATTGCCAAGAGGCAAACGGGCTTTGAAGAACAAATGGGTGTACAGGGTGAAGCAACAGGAGCACACTTCACAACCCCGGTACAAAGCCAGATTAGTTGTCAAGGGATTCAATCAGAGGAAAGGCATTGACTTCGATGAAATCTTCTCTCCAGTTGTGAAGATGTCATCCATCAGAGTGGTACTCAGCTTAGCAGCAAGCCTCGACCTGGAAGTTGAGCAGATGGATGTCAAGACCGCATTTCTTCACGGAGATCTGGAAGAAGAAATTTACATGGAGCAACCAGAAGGCTTTAGAGTCAGCGGGAAAGAGGACTTTGTGTGCAGACTCAGGAAAAGCCTATACGGTTTGAAACAGGCACCGAGACAGTGGTACGTGAAGTTTGAGTCAGTTATGGGGGAGCAGGGATACAAGAAGACCACTTCAGACCATTGTGTATTCGTTCAGAAGTTTTTGACGATGATTTTATCATCTTACTGTTATATGTAGATGATATGTTGATAGTTGGCAGGAATCAATCGAGGATTGATAATTTGAAGCAGCAACTGAGTAAGTCTTTTGAGATGAAAGACTTGGGGCCAGCTAAACAGATTCTTGGCATCAGGATCGGTCGTGATCGGAAAGCCAGGAGATTATACTTGTCACAGGAGGAGTACATTGAGAAGGTACTTCAGAGATTCCAGATGGACAAGGCTAAAGCGGTTAGCACTCCTCTTGCTACCCACTTTAGATTGAGTACGAGACAGAGTCCCTCTACTGAGACAGGGAAGGAGCAAATGAAACAGGTTCCATACACCTCAGCAGTGGGAAGTCTAATGTATGCCATGGTGTGCACGAGGCCAGACTTAGCACACGCAGTTGGATTGGTCAGCCGGTTTATGTCAAACCCAGGACGGGAACATTGGAATGCTGTCAAATGGATTATGCGGTATCTTCGAGGCACTTCCAAGATGAGATTATGTTTTGGAAGCAGCGACAAGCCAGTGTTGATGGGCTACACCGATTCAGATATGGCAGGAGATGTGGATACCCGAAAGTCTACTTCGGGGTATCTGATTACTCTCTCAGGAGGAGCTGTGGCATGGCAGTCTAGGTTGCAGAGATGTGTTGCACTTTCTACAACAGAGGCGGAATTCATTGCAGCAACGGAAGCTTGCAAGGAATTACTGTGGATGAAGACATTCGTCCAGGAATTGGGTTTCAAGCAGGAGAAGTACATTTTGTACTGCGATAGCCAGAGCGCTATCTATCTCGGTAAAAATTCCACCTTTCATTCGAGGTCAAAACATATCGATGTGAGGTATCACTGGATACGGGAGGTCCTGAGCTCGAGGCAGTTAGAACTCAGGAAAATTCACACCGACGACAACGGTGCCGATATGTTCACGAAGGTTTTACCGAAGGAGAAGCTTGAAATCTGTCGTGCCACAGCCGGGATGACAAAACTCTCCACATAGTCAGAGTGGGGAGAGACAGAGAACTACGATTGGCTTGATCCCAACTCAGGGTACGTAGGCAGTCATACAGATGCAGCCAGGGGAGGATCCTTTTGAGGATCCAGTTTGGATGATTGATGGTCGGCTCAGATTTTGGGGCAAATCTTCACCGAGGGGGAGATTTGATGTGAAGGAGTTGCCAACTTTGAAAGTTGGCAAAGTTGCCAAACTTTCAAAGTTGGCAAGTTGCCAAACTTTCAAAGTTTGAAAGTTTGGCAACCTTGCACAATTTGTGCATTATAAAAGGAGCCCCCTAGCCTTAGTTTCATCATCCCAAATGTGTGAGTAAAAATAGAGAGTAAAGAGGGTTGAGAGGTTTTTTGTTAAGTTTTGTATAAAGCTTTGTAATTCTTTTGTGGTGTAATAAAAGAAGAGTTTTTCCTCTCACATCTCCTCTATTGGTGTGTGTTTAATCACAACACCCTTATATTGTCACTTTACTCTTTTATATTACCTAACTTCCTACGATTACTACACTCTTTCTCTGGGTACTACAGTAATATATTTATTGTCATTCTTAAAGGACTTTTTTTTATAAAGATTCCTTTTTAATCTTAGTCTTCCTACTCCTTATTCTTTTCTCTTTTGAAGACTCTATTCTCTTCAACTACTAAGTTTATACCCTACACTTTTCCTAAGTCCTTCTTAATGCCATGAGAACTTTGGTAAGTAGCTTATTTTATTTCTATTAATCATCCGCTATGTTCTTTCGTACTTGCTTCCTTGAAGTCTTCGATCTTTCATAAAATCTTCTACGATATCTTTATTTATTGAAACGTTGACTATTCCCTCTTCATGCTTCTTATTTAACCCCTTTTATTGCTTTCCTTTACTAGCTCTTCCTTTACTAAACTATAAATTTCCACAACCATCTTTGATCCTTTACTTAATTATCTTCGTGTTATATTATCTCTGTACTACTCTGGGTTTGTTTCCTTATATTCTTGCAATTTCTTAATCCTATTTAACATATTTTCTTGGGTCCTTCATGATTTGTAAGTCTTTATAATGCTTCGTTGGATTACGACACGAAGTTCATTATTCTTTTAATCACCACGAAGTCCTATTCGTTTTATCGTCTCCATCTTCTTTTCTTATTCCAAGATTCCTATTGAATCTTTCTACTGTCTTAATCCTTCCTCTCATACTAGATGCTATGATCAATACCCAGTAATACCATTGGGTCATTCTTAGGGTGATTGTAGGCATTGCATTTTTGCATGTGAAACCCGATAAGGAGTCTTATTTGGAGAAAATTACATTTAAAGTTGCGGAAACTGCGGGAAACGGATATCGGAAGGGAAGAGTCAAGAATTGACTCATTGACGGATTAAGTTCACTAGTTTAGCTTCGAGTAACTTGTTTGATTTTTGTTTTAAAAATTATGCTCGGCTCAAGACACCTAAACGTGGCCCACACACATCTAGCCCACACAAATTTAGCCCAAACGCCTAACCAAGCCCACACAACATCAAAACACCTAGCCAAGCCCCACCCACCACCACCTAGGCCCACACGCCCACTCCCCTTAATACACACCCAAATTAAATAAATATTAATTAAATTAAATATTAACTAAATAAAATATTAATTAAATTAATTAAATAAATAAATAAGATATTTACCAAACATAAAATAAACATATACCTAATTTAAACAAATCAAATATAATTATTCCTAACTAAGAAAAATTATAAACCAATTAAAAATATTGACTTCCTAATCTAACAAATTAAATGCCTAAATAGAGATATCACCTTCCTAATTTGAATTAACCTTGTCCCCCCTTAATCTTTGACTTTCCTTAAGACCAAATCCTAAATTGAATGTTAGATCCCTTCCTTGTGACACAAGGAGAAGCCCTAATCCTCCTCTATATAAACAACACCAAACCAAAGCCTTTCTCTCATTCACACATTATCATTCACGCCCAAGCCCTAGCACTCTCACGCCCAAGTCAAGAAACAACAAACAAATTTCTCTCCATCTCCATCCTCTTAGCCGAGAACATCACCACCCTCCACCCCTCCATTGCCGCATCTTTAACCCATTTTCACAGCCCCTAAATCACGCCCAAATTGACCTTAAAACAGCAACAAAGACGCCCCCAAACAGCAGCAAACAGCCCCTCCATTACCGAAAATCACAGCCCATTAAACCCTCACACATCACAAAAAACTGCACTATTTAACCACCAAAAACTGCACCTTTTTAACCACTAAACTGCACTATTTAACCACTGAAATAGCAGCAAAAACACCTTAAAAATAGCCCCTAAAACACCCCAAACCAATAACAAAAACTGCACATTTAATCCTTAAGAAACCACAAAAAAAAAACTACACTTAAAGCCTTTAAAAAACACCCAAAACAGTCCACTAAAACACCAAAACAAGACCTGAAACAGTAAGCAGAAAACACCAAGAAAACAGCAGCAAAACGAAGTCCAAACAGCAAGAAAATAGTGGAACAGTGAGTTAAGACGCTAAGCTAGTGAACCGGAAGAGTAAGGAGCTTTTACCCCTTCCGATCTCCGCGAAACGGAAGTCCGAAGACGACTTAAAAGGTTAGACCTGAGGGTACTTTTCACACTCATCTTTATTTGATCTTTGTTATTTATTTTGATTGTATTTTAGTTATTTGTTGAATCTTGTTTGTGTATAATGTGTGTTGTGGGTATTGGATGAATGGAAAAGTGTCGTCTCTTGTGGTATATAGGATGGAAACCCAGACATAAATTCCGTAGCCAAATCCGAATGGACGGTAGTGTGGTCTGTACTTGGGCAACAATTCCATGTACCACTTGAGCAAACGACACTTGTTTATTTTATGTTATATAGTTTGTTTAATTATTCACAATTTTTTATTCTGTCTTTTAAATTCCACATGTTGTTTACTTATGTTGTGATGAAATAAAGTGCATGGGCTTAGTAAGTGCGATGAAAGGTCCCCTAAAAGGGGTTAAAATCCTTTACCACGATGCTTCACCGCGCCGGGTGATGCTCATTCGATTGGACGTAAGATGTGTTCAATTGGACGTGTGAAATCCGGTATCTTTTATTTATTTACTTTTCATGCATTGTACTATGTGCGCATGGGCTTAAATAGGGTGGGCTAAAGGTCCTCTATTCGAGGGAAATGCCTTAAGGCTACCTTACCATGATGTTTTGTCGCGCTGTTTATTACGCGAGTTATCGCTGTTTTTGCAAAATACCATTTTATTCATGCATTTTATTTGTTGCACGTTATTATGCATGCATGCGCATGGGCTTAACTAGGGTGGGTTAAAGGTCCTTTATTCGAGGGAAAATGCCTTAAGGCTACCTTTACCGCGATGTTTTGTCTTGCTATTTATTACGTGATTTATCATTGTTTTTTTTACAAAACACTATTTTATTCATGCATTTTATTTGTTGCACGTTATTATGCATGCATGAGCATGGGCTTAACTAGGGTGGGTTAAAGGTCCTCTATTCGAGGGAAAAAGCCTTAAGACTACCTTTACCGCGATGTTTTGTCACGCTATTTATTACGCGATTTATCGCTGTTTTGCAAAATATCATTTTATTCATGCATTTTATTTCTGTTTATTACGCCATGTTTTGCCGTGCTTTCTTTTCCATGTTATTCATTTGTATGACATCTCATTGCATAATCATGCATCATGTATAACATGTTTAACCAGAAATTTGTAGTATTGCATGGATATAGGCGCAGGTTGCATTTCTTTCATTCTTTGCACTCATTTTCTTCCATTCACGTTAACCATATTCCTTTGCATTACATCATGTCATGTTTATCCTTAATGTACGATTGCATCTTTAATTGTTTCTCTTTTGCGTACTTGAATTCAAATCTTTCTTTCATCCCTTTAAGTTATGCGCTTATTTTGACTCCGTTTATTATGTGGTTATGTTGATCTTATCTTATATGCTCTTATAATGCGCTTATAATATGATATGCTCATCGTTACTTTCATTTCCTTTATATTACTTGCCAATATTGTTATGGTTTCTTGTGTTTATGTTTGCATGAATGTTGAACTCTTATGATGTTAGATGATTACTGTTGAAATGACTTACTTTTTAAGCATGCGAATTTAGTAATAGGATTTTGATTTCATGTATACTTAGATATAAGTTTTATCTTCATGCATGGGAACTTAGGATTGTGGTGCACTTGGAAATATGTGTTATTTAAGCTTGGTTAGATTCTTGTATAAATCTTTACATTACAAGCGGCATAAGTAACAGACCATTCCGAACCCAACGGTTTGAGGTCTTCCCTTGTGAGGGGTGAGTGCGGCCTTAAATCTTTGTCCCAGTTCACACCGGGTGGCGACTCCCTTATTCTCCTTTTTAGTCCTCTGTTGGCTACTCTGTACTCCCAACTAGGCCCCGAGCCTAGAACAGTATGCGTCATCCAATTCCAATGTAGTTCCTTCCCACAGTTCTGGCGACTCCACTGGGGATAGAGAATCGGCCCCGAAATAATGCCTTGTAATGTATAGATTTATGCTTTAATTAACCCTGTCTACAAATGGATAAAATGGGGGTTGTTGATTAAAGACATTTTAAGGCTAGTTAGTGGTTTGGTGTCTTCCTTCACTCACTACCTTTCAAGGAAAAGCCATGAAGGCACCTAAATAATCATTACCATTAGCCTGTTATGACATACTAATTTGGAGGATTTGTTGCTTATTCCTGTCACCAAGCGATAAGAGCCTAAGAGGCTTGGGTACTTAAGAGAGTCTTGCTCCACCCTCCCTCTGGGGAATCTTCAACAAGGAATACATTTGACAGTTAGTCACACACCATGACTTGTTGGCACGTACAGTAAGGTATAAAAAATGTGTGCTTGCTTGGTCGCTTGAACCCTTGAGTGGGGAGACCTAGTTGTGGGCAATCCTTCACCGGCAAGAGTCTTTGTCCATACTCCCACGAACCCACGCGTAGACCAGGTTGTATAGCCTATAACAAATATTTCCTTGTGCTTTAAGACCACCCTTATTTTGATGCAGTTGGACTCTTTATCAAAAATACGAACTTGCTGGGCCATTTAAACTGGGACAGTTCATATCTTATGACAATTAGGCCCAAAGCTTCTGAAATAATGGTTGGCCACACCGTAGAAGTTATTATTTTATGTTTATATTATCTCCCTTGTATTCTTGTGTTTGGGAACATTGTTATTTGGATCCATTTGGATCTTTTTATCATGAGATATGGGCTTGTTGGGCCATTTAAACTGGGACAAGAACGTATCTTATGACTATTGGGCCAAAGGTTTCCAAATGACGATGGGCCATTTTGTGATTATGTTCAGAATATTATCATTTGGATTTAGTTGGGCTCATTGCCATAAGATATGAACTCATTGGGCCATTTAAACTGGGACGGATTCACTCTTATGACAGTCAGCCCAAAAGCTTCTAAAATGATATTGAGCAGATTTGTTTGAAAATTTTATTGATTTAGTACGTTCTATATGTTACATGCATCTCATGCACCTCATGCATACACGCATCATGCTAACCCCTTGTTCTCTAAAAGCCATCATAGATTCCCGTTGGGTTAGGGCAGGAGGAAGATTGTCAAAATACAATTAACCAGCATGAGCAAGTCAGCTAATAAGGGATCCCGCTTAGATCAATTGGAGACTAAAGTAACATGGATTATTGAGATATTGCAAGTTATAACTAATGTTGTGGCCAATTTGGACGTACTCCGTATAGCCGATAACAGGGAGTTATGCAACCAGAATGGAAAAATCATTGGGAAACCTACAGAGACCAAACCCCCTCTTTCTGAGATCAACCTATCGGAGACAAGCGATTCTCCAATTTGGGTAGACCCTTGTCAAATGTTTTTGAAGAGTTGAAAATGCAAGGACTCATAAGTCCCTTAAAACCTAAACCTCTTCCAAACCCTGTGCCACACTACCTTAAGCTAGACCTTTACTGTTATTACCACCAGCAAAGAGGCCATGAAACCAATAACTATACCCGCCTTAGGCATGATATCCAAAACCTCATTGATGCCCATAAAATACCCGACCGGAAAAAAGAACAACCCAGCACACACAGGAAACCTCCACCTCCCAACATGATCAACTTTGGCCCACCTGATAGCCTCGTCTTCCAAACCCACCACCACCAAACTTCTCGCAGGGGGATATAGGTCAACAGCGGTAAAAGTGAAATAAAGCAGAGGGGGATCTTTAGGAAAACCTCTCGGACAGTGACGAAGGTGAATTGGCAGAAGAATGACTAAAACTAGAGAAGCTGTTGGTCGAAGGAAGCAAGAAGATATGAGATGATGAAGTTGCAAATCACGGGGATGTCCATCTCCCAGATCTTATTCAATTGTGATCCATCACTGATTTTTTTTACTTGTTCAACATTTTCTCAACAATAATAAAGGCGATCATTTCATTTATCTGCCCAAGTCTATTCCTTTCAAACGTGCAACATTAGTGTATTTGATAAAATCATTCAATCTTGGTACTATGATGCTCAGAACGTAGGGAATCCTGAGAAGAAGCAAGCATGAAAGATAAGTTAGCCATTCAGAAATTAAGAAATGAAGACAATGAGACTGTTAGACTTGGAAAGGAAATAAGTTCACAGAACTAATCAGTGTAGACAGATTGAAGCATTTTTTTGCCTAAGGAAGAGAAGACTAAGCAGTCATCAAGAGAATTGATAGAAGACCTAACCCGACGGGATAGGAAACTCATGCATACATGCATACACGTAACGCATTTTGCATCATTTTATGTTTGTTTTGTTTTATATTAACAGGTTTTGAAGAAAAAAGAAAGCAGCAAAGATAAGCTCATCAGAGATAGTGAAAGCACAGTATCAGATTCGAGCAGTAATTTGAGGATTTGGGTCCTTATAAGGTTGAGTTCTGGGTATGGGTCTCAGAGGGCGAAGCCCGCATCAACATCAGCAGAAAGGGAGAATTCCTTAGAGTGAGTGAAAAAATAAAAAGAAAAAAAAATGAGAGAGAGAAAAAAATGAAAGAGGGAGAAAAGAAAGAGAAAGAGATAAATCTTTGACGGTTAGACATATGTCTGGTGATGACATTGTGTGTGGTAGCAAGAAGCCTTAGAAACAACAAGTACGAGATGCGCTCTCGTCCGATACTCTAAAGGGATCGATCTCAACTAGACTCACAGACACTCGATTATAGGATCTCAACAGTGGAAGCCTGAGTAGTTGGCAACGTGATTAGTTGAAGGAATTCCGGATTGGTGAATGATTGTTTGCCTGGATGTCCACTTTAGTTTACTAAGTCTACGATATATGATATGGTTGGAAGCAAGGAAAGTCCCTGAAAAGAAAAAGAAAAAGAAATAGACCACCTATAACCGATAAGCGTGAAGCTACCCATGGGTGAGTATTATGACTACCATGAGGAGAAATGATACCTTAAAGGGTAGGAGTGTCAAAGAAAAAAAAGAGAAGAAAGGAAAAAGAAAAAGAGAAAGCAAGAGGAAAAAGGAAAAATGAGAAAAAATGAAAAAGGGAGATGAGACAGAAGACCATATAATATTGAGTATGATGAAGTAATCATCGAGCGTGATCAAGACATTCAGATTGGTTAGACCCATCATTCCGTCTCTCCGAAGTGAAGTCACTAAGCCAGCTTACTTAAGGATTAAGCTACGAAAGAGCCTTGGCACACACGCACTAGGAGTCTAGTTTGGATCACCCATTCAGATGATTGGACTTGAGTATGTTGAGTACTTTGAAGATTCTTCGGTTTTGATGCAAAGCATTCATTGAGGACGAAAATATGTCTAGGTTATCTTATGAAAAGTAATGAAACACGTTGAAATGAGTCATTGGCATCAGTTGCAGACTTGCCGAGTGTGACATCCTGGGGGCGAGGCCCACATCAGTTCAGTGTCAGCTTTGCCAGGTATGGCATCATGGGGGCGAGGCCCATGTTAGTTAAGTAGCAGTCTTGTCGGGTATGGAAATCGGGGGCGAGGCCCACATCATTATCAGTATTCATTTTCGAGAATGAATCCCAGGGTCGAGGCCTACTTCAGAATTTGGAATGAATCTAGAGAATGAATATCTCATCATTTGGAAGGAATCCAGAGAATGAATCTCTCAACAGTTGGAATGGATCCAAAGAATGAATCTCGCAGCAGATGGAATGGATCCAGAGAATGAATCTTTTAGCAGTTGGAATAAATCCAGAGAATGAATCTCTCAGCAGTTGGAATGAATCTCTCAAAGTTCAGAATGAATCCAGAGAATGAATCTCAGAATATGGAAGGAATCTAGAGAATGAATCTCAGAATATGGAAGGAATCCAGAAGAACAATCTTAGAGTTTGGAATGAATCTAGAATCCAGGAATGAATCCAGAAGAATGAATCTCTCGATATTTGGAATGAATCTAGAAGAATGAATCTCTCAAAGTTCGAAATGAATCCAGAGAATGAAACTCATAATATGGAAGGAATCCAAAGAATGAATCTCAGAATATGGAAAGAATCCAGAAAAACGAATCTCATAATATAGAAGGAATCCAGAGAATGAATCTTAGAATATGGAAAGAATCCAGAAGAATGAATCTCAGAGTTTGGAATGAATCCAGAAGAACGAATCTCAGAGTTTGGAATCCAGAAGAATGAATCTCTCAGTACTTGGAATGAATGCAGAAGAATGAATCTTTTAGAATCTGGGAATGAATCCCAGGGCTGAAGTCCACACCGTCAAAATTTTGGAATGAATCTAGGAATGAATCCAAGGGTCGAGGCCCACATCAACTCAACGCAACAGGCGGACCAGATGACAGATGGCGAGCCAGGTAAGTAAAAATGTATTGCACGTACTTTGATAGGATTATCACTGTCACACATTGAACAAGTCCTATCAAAGTGGGGGAGACTGTAGGCATTGCATTTTTGTATGTGAAATCTGATGAGGAGTCTTATTTGGAGACAACTACATTTAAAGTTGCGAAAATCGCGGGAAACAGATATCGAAAGGGAAGAGTCAAGAATTGACTCATTGACGGATTAAGTTCACTAGTTTAGCTTCGAGTAACTTGTTTGATTTATGTTTTAAAAATTATGCTCGGCTTAAGACACCTAAACCCGGCCCACACACAACCAGCCCACACACCCATCTAGCCCACACAAATTTAGCCTAAACACCTAACCAAGCCCACACAACATCAAAACACCTAGCCAAGCCCACCCACCACCACATAGGCCCACACGTCCACTCCCCCTAATACACACCCAAATTAAATAAATATTAATTAAATTAAATATTAACTAAATAAAATATTAATTAAATTAATTAAATAAATAATTAAGATATTTACCAAACATAAAATAAACATATACCTAATTTAAAGAAATTAAATATAATTATTCCTAACTAAGAAAAATTATATACCAATTAAAAATATTGACTTCCTAATCTAACAAATTAAATGCCTAAATAGAGATATCACCTTCCTAATTCGAATTAACCTTGTCCCCCTCAATCTTTGACTTTCCTTAAGACCAAATCCTAAATTGAATGCTAGATCCCTTCCTTGTGAGACAATGAGATACCATAATCCTCCTCTATATAAACAACACCAAACCAAAGCCTTTCTCTTCTTCACACATTATCATTCACGCCCAAGCCCTCACTACAAGAAATAACATCTTTAGCGGCAAAATTTTAGTGGCGAATTTTATTTCGCCACTAAAATGTTACTTTTAGTGGCGCTAAAAAAAATTTTAGTGGCTGAATTAGTGGCGAAATTAATGGCGAAGATGTATTTCGCCACTAATTCTTCACGAAATAAATTTTTAGTGGCGAAAAATCCAATTTTAGTGGCGAAATATTTTCCCCACTAATTACCAAAAAAATTTGGCGCCCCTTTCCCCTTTTTTACAGTTCCCAGAATACATTTTTTATTTACGAAATGAAAATCCCCAAAATCAATCTTTACGCACCAAAATCCCTAGGCATTTCTTCAAACATCCACCAAAATCCCACCCCTCAGCATCAAACGAAACCCACCAAAACTTCTTCGAAAATCCTCAGCACAAGGTCACTTCGGAAGCAAAGCAGTAGTGGACCGATCTTGAGAGGTATGGTGATATATTTCTAATCTTCTTCATCAAAATCACTTCTTCTCTGGTTATCTTCTCTTTTCATTTCTATGGGCTTATAGGTTTTTGGGTTTTTTGAAAATGAAAGCAGAAAGAGAAGAAATAAGGTCAGGTTGAAAGAAGAAAAGTTTGAATGGTCGATTTCATTACCAAATGATGTAGGTTGTATCACATAACTAATTTAAGCATGTAATTTGGTTTTCCAGGTATTTTCTCATCTTTTTTTTTTTTTTTTTTTTTTTTTTTTTTTTTTTTTTGTTGTGGTTCGAAATGTCAAGACTCCTTCATGTTAAAGATTTTCGAACACTGTTATATATGAATGTGCATGCACATCCTATTGTATTCATATGGTAAAATGTTCACTGTTTGCCAATTAATTAATAGAATCAGTTGGCAGGTTATTGCTTATCTATCGTCACTGAACCTTCTTCAACCACTAACAAGTACAATTCCAATTCCAATTTGGTACAAGCCTGACTTTTATCAATGCCCGATTTTTATAAAAATTATACATCAGTAATCCTATTTCATCCAAAGTGTTAAATGTAAATATAAATATAAATGTAAATTCCATAATACATCAGTAATCCTATTTCTTATATTCTTTCATTCACTCGGGTGTTGATGATGTCTAATTATTTGTATTTACTAATTCTTGCAAATTATTAACCTATTATAGGGCCATATGTACCTATTTGTCCATTTTGTTTGCTTTTATTCCAACATATTTGGATTTGAGACAAAGGTAATTTTAAAACACTGAGTTTTATGTTGCTATTTGCAATTTAGTATCTCAATATCGATTGAGTTTTGAAATTTCTAATGAGTTTATGCTCCAGAAAATTATTCCATTCCATGAAATTACAGCTGTTAACAGAGCAAAGACGGCTGGGATTTTCCCAAATGCAATAGAAATCCTTGCTGGGGGGAGGAAGGTACTGCTGTGTCCTTAGAATTATTTTTGTCCTGTGTTATTGGGGGAGGTCTTACAAGTTGTTGTCCTGAATATTGTTTGCTTACTTCCAAATTTCAGTAACAGCTGCAAAGTCTTAACCCGCTTAATGATTTGGCAGTACATCTTTGCATCATTTCTGTCTCGGGATGAAGCATTCAAGCTTGTTAATGATGGATGGTTACAATATGGCAATGTTTCCCAATCAAGTTTAGAACAGTAGGTAATTGACTGAATATAAGTGGTTGTCTGAGCTTTGAAATTATTGGAGGTTATCTGTGTGAGAAATCCTCCCCCCACACAACCCTGTTGGTGTATCATACCGTTTCCTTTTGTTATGTTATGGTTTTTAGACTATCTTATGGACAATATGATGATAGGTACTGAATAATGTATGTGATATGCGAAACGCCATGCTGTGAGTACATCTTAGTATAAAAATTATAATGTGCAACTATGTTATTGAGTTTTGAAAATTCTGAGTTTTTGTTGTAGTAAAGGTAGAAGTGTATATATAACATACCACGTAATTGATTACTGGCACTACATACATTGTGCATTGCATTTTTGCTATTGTCATATACTGTTGATGTTGAAACAATGAGAATCACAAAGTTGGATGTTCTGTCCTTGGTGAACGTACTTCAGGATTCATCATCTGAGACAAGCAGCCTACAGAATGGACCTGTTGTAATTGAAAAGATCAATAGAAGGTACTTTTATAAGCTAAAATTATGTTATTTATGTTTGTTTTGATGATCTGGTTAAATGTGCTCCTTGATGTATCTGATACCTTGATGTATCTGATACAGGGAAGAGGATGTCTTAAGTGATTCTAAGCTTCCTGCTAATGTTGAAAATGATGTGTCAACAACACCTGTGGAAATGAGATCAAACTCACTCTCTTTGGGCATAGAATCACTTTTAGGCGATGGCTCTCTTTTCCCCCAAAAATTGCAGAAAGGTTTCCCCATAATTGAATTATTATCTCAGTACAGTACCTTTAGGATTAAATAAATTTATAATATGTGGGTAAAATTTCTGATGTTGTTGCAAATCTTAAAGCCAATGTTTCATTATTCTTGCTGGCTCTCTATTTTCCCAGCCCTTTTTTTCTGTCTGTTATTGTTCTCAGTGTACCTCTAATCATCTCTGATTTTCTTCAAAATTTTCAAGCATAAGTTTTGACGATGCTTTGTTACTGGTTTGTTATTCTTGACATTCTGACTTTTTTCCCTCGCAGTCATTTGGTTATTAAGACATCTCATTTGCTTATTGAGACATCCCAAGAAATCAATGACATACCTTATGGAGATTATTTTCACATAGAGGTAATGTCTCAAATGGAACTTTAATTTTTTCCAGCATGCCTAGAATTTAATTTTGATGTATAGTTTACAAGATTATAGAATCAATTTTTCAAGATATCAAATTCTGGGCTGAAAACTATCCATTGACTGATAGATTTATGGTGTGAAACATCCATGCATTTTTTATACTATTATAGTGTCACTCTGTTTTCCAATAGTTTTCTATCATACTGGGGAGATATTCTAAAAATTCACTGGATATATGATTTTGTAAATAAAAGTTGTGTGGATTTCAGGAAAGAATACTTTATGATGTTGCAAATAATATTTTATTCTTGACAGTTTGTATATTATTCTAAATTTCTGACTGGCAGTGCTTGTATTATTATGGAATATATTTGTGATGCCTATAACACTATTATTATGGAATTTACATTTAAATTATACAGATCAAAAGATTTTGAATGGAGCAGTTGGAGGATCAACTCCAACGACAACTTTGCAAGGAATAGTGAGTTGATATCAAATTTTAAGATTGCAAAGTAAAAAAGTTTGGTTGTTAATTTTTTCTTATAACTTAATCTCAGGATGGTGAAGATAGGAAGAAAATGATGAAATCACAACGAATCAGTTTCAAATGATATATTTTGATAACAGTTCTGTGACTTTTGTTTCATATATATTTCATAAATATCAGATAATTTGAAACACTGTTTCAAAATTTCAACTTAAGTTGATTTTAATTTTATTTCTTTCATTTTTCCCAATTCTTCAGTTTTAATATTTTTTTTACATACAATTAGTTTTTATTTATTTATTGATATGAGATTAATATATCCTGATATAATTATTTTCATACAAATGCAGGTAACTATTTTGTTGGTTCAAAAAGTAGTGGACAAATGAAAAGCTAGTTCGTTCGATAAATGGTTTAGTTTCACCATATGTTTAAAGTTTTTTTTGTAGTTTGAAAATAGAATGCAAATTTAGATGTCAGACGAAACCAATAACTTTTGATTTGTAAATTATAATTAGTTGATCATTTGTCTGTTTTAATGTAAGAACATAATATTTTTTTTTTTTGCTTGTAAATACAGATATTCTATTTTATATATACTAATTCATTAAAATTTATATTTTAAATCATTTTACAATACAAAATATCGTTTCGCCACTAAAAGTATAATATTTTTGCCACCGAAAGTCTACCTTTCGCCACTCAAATTGACTTTTAGTGGCGAAATTTTCGCTACTAAAAGTATATAATTTTCGCCATTAACATCAGACTTTTAGTGGCGGAAATTTCGCCACTAAAAGTCTATATTTTCACCACTAAAAACAGATTTTAGTGGCGAATGTTTTCGCCACTAAAAATCAAAATATTTCGCCACTAATACATACTTTTAGTGGCGAAATTTATTTCGCCACTAAAACCTTTTGTGTCGCACTTTTAGTGACGAATTAGTGGCGAAATTATATTTCGCCACTAATTGTTTTAGTGGCGAAATTTTCGCCACTAAAAGTCAATTTTGTTGTAGTGCCTAGCACTCTCACGCCCAAGTCAAGAAACAACAAACAAATTTCTCTCCATCTCCATCCTCTTAGCCAAGAACATCACCACCCTCCACCCCTCCATTGCCGCATCTTTAACCCATTTTCACAGCCCCTAAATCACGCCCAAATTGACCTTAAAATAGCAAAAACACGCCCCCAAACTGCAGCAAACAGCCCATCCATTACCGAAAATCACAACCCATTAAACCCCCCCCCCCCCCCCCCCCCCCCCCCACACATCACAAAAAAAACTGCACTATTTAACCACCAAAAACTGCCACCTTTTTAACCACTAAACTGCACTATTTAACCACTGAAATAGCAGCAAAAACACCTTAAAAACAGCCCATAAAACACCCCAAACCAGTAATAAAAACTGCACATTTAATCCTTAAGAAACCACAAAAAACTGCACTTAAGCCTTTAAAAAACACCCAAAACAGTCCACTAAAACGCCAAAATAAGACCTGAAACAGTGAGCAGAAGACACCAAGAAAACAGCAACAAAACGAAGACCAAACAGCAAGAAAAACAGTGGAACAGTGAGTTAAGACGCTAAGCTAGTGAACCGGAAGAGTAAGGAGCTTTTATCCCTTCTGATCTCCGCGAAACGCAAGTCCGAAGACGACTTAAAAGGTTAGACCTGAGGGTACTTTTCACACTCATCTTTATTTGATTTTTGTTATTTATTTTGATTGTATTTTAGTTATTTGTTGAATCTTGTCTGTGTATAATGTGTATTGTGGGTATTGGATGAATGGAAAAGTGTCGTCTCTTGACCGGTGCATTCACACACGTATAACGCAAGCGCACGTATCGTTCAAGTAGTATAAAAATATCGATCCCATGAGGACTTAATTCCTACTATTGTTATTAATTGTTGAATCTATAGATTTATAAATATCTAATTAGGGGAGAAGAAGAAGTTTGCTTTGGTTGGTTGAATGTGGATTTTGCTTTAAATAAAGAAAATAAAATAAACAAAATAAAATATAAAAGACTCAAAAGAAAATACAAAAGAAAATACTAAGGAAAAGACAAGACTCAAAAGATCTAGGGTCGTGACTCCACACAATACTGTTGAAAAAATGAATTGATTCCCCCACTTATGTGTATTAAATTTATCTGCTAACCTGGAACACGAACTTATGCAAAAGCCTCTTTCGATGGTCAGACGCAAATACCCAGTTTAACCCAATTGAACCATATTTCTATGTCAACCACATTACCCTGGGTTCATTAAGACCAAGTTCCAATTATGGCTACCCACGCCCGACATGTATATTTCTATCCTGTAAGGAAATCTATTAAAGGTTTATCTATCCTCAAGGAAGATCGTGAGCTATTAAGTCTAAGGCTGAAACCTAAAATCCCTATGTCTAGTTCATTTTAGATTTACCCCATCAATCTTATTAATGGCCAGTTAACAAGACACATTAAGCTTAAGACTTAATAAACAACCTAAAGAACTACCCATAAGAAGAAAACCAATTATTAAGTGTGTGTATTGTGTGTCATCACTTCCCTAGAATAAAAATAAAATGCTGGGGTTAGGGGATCCACTTTTACTATTTATAATTTAGATATCTCCCTTAATATAATATAGAATTTAACTGGTGATTAGCCCAACCGACCATGTAGGTGGTATTCCTTGTTAAGTCAAATTTAGATTAAGTCCAACCTGCCATTAAGGCGGTATTAATATCTAAACAAAACCAGCCATATAGGCGGTAATTATCTGTCACCTAAAAACCGGCCATATAGGCGGTGCCACTGTATGCAAAATAATAAAATCAGCCATTAAGGCGGTAATTCCTTTTTAATGTGAATAATAAATTTTATATTATATTTAAGGGAGATTAATCTAAATTAAAATTATAAAAGCTTCACCCATCCCCCAGCGGAAAATTAACTACTAAACATTAAAGAAAGGAGTAGAAGAAGAGAACTACTGCTATTACTGAAAATAAAAATGCATAAATTAAATACTTAAAATAAATATACACTAGATGCAATCCTTAAATTCCTTAAAAAAACTTAAGGAAAGCATGAGAATTACAAATGAAATGGCTTGGTATTTATAGAAAAACCTAAAGGCTTCCACCAATTTCTCCACCAATTGCTCCACAAATTGCTCCACCAAACACTCCACCAAACTTGGCACCAAACATGGCACCAAACATGGCATCAAACATACAAGCATGTTTGGTGGAAGTTTGATAATTTTTATTTTATATTTTGTAAAAGACTATAGTAGATACATAAAATATACTGTATTTTTCATCAATTTCAGCCTTCCAAACTTCCAAATTCTAAAATATTTTAACTTTAAAAGTTGTAGATCTTCGAGTCTTCTTAATCTGCAACTTGAATCAGCTCAATCGGACATCGGACCAAAAAGTTATGGCCAAAATACGAAAGTTACGCAAAATTGGAAATTTTGATTGCACTTCATGACGCGTATAGTAAAATTTCGATTTTGACCATTTTTCCTCCAGATTTCATCATTTTAACCCCGAGTTGATTTCATTAATTTCCAATATTATTTTTATCTGTAAAATAAACAAAACATATCAAAACGTTCACAAAACTTGAGAAACTAATCGAAATATTAGGTCCAATGAGTGGGAAAAAGTGATATATTTACCCCTCATCATCTCTTGTGGTATATAGGATGGAAACCCAGACGTAAATTTCATAGCCGAATCTGAATGGACGGTAGTGCGGTCTGTACTTGGGCAATAATTCCACGTACCACTTGAGCAAACAACACTTGTTTATTTTATGTTATCTAGTTTGTTTAATTATTCGCAATTTATTATTTCGTCTTTTAAATTCCGCATGTTGTTTACTTATGTTGTGAGGAAATCAAGCGCATGGGCTTAGTAAGTGCGATGAAAGGTCCCCTAAAAGGGGTTAAAATCCTTTACCATGATGCTTCGCTACGTCGGGTGGTGCTCATTCGATTGGACGTAAGATGTGTTCAATAGGACGTGTGAAATCTGATATCTTTTATTTATTTACTTTTCATGCATTGTATTATGTGCGAATGGGCTTAACTAGGGTGGGTTAAAGGTCCTTTATTCGAGGGAAAATGCCTTAAGGCTACCTTACCACGATGTTTTGCCGCGCTGTTTATTACGCGAGTTATTGCTGTTTTTACAAAATACCATTTTATTCATGCATTTTATTTGTTGCACATTATTATGCATGCATGCGCATGGGCTTAACTAGGGTGGGCTAAAGGTCCTCTATTCGAGGGAAAATGCCTTAAGGCTACCTTACTACGATGTTTTGTTGCGCTGTTTATTACGCGATTTATCGTTGTTTTTTTACAAAACACTATTTTATTCATGCATTTTATTTGTTGCACGTTATTATGCATGCATGCGCATGGGCTTAACTAGGGTGGGTTAAAGGTCCTCTATTAGAGGGAAAACGCCTTAAGGCTACCATTACCGTGATGTTTTGCCGCGCTTTTTATTACGCGATTTATCACTGTTTTGCACAATATCATTTTATTCATGCATTTTATTTTTCTTTATTACGCCATGTTTTGTCGTGCTTTCTTTTCCATGTTATTCATTTGTATGACATCTCATTGCATAATCATGCATCACGTATAACATGCTTAACCAGAAATTTGTAGTATTGCATGGATATAGGTGCATGTTGCATTTCTTTCATTCTTTGCACTCATTTTCTTCCATTCACGTTAACCATATTCCTTTGTATTACATCATGGCATGTTTATCCTTAATGTACGATTGCATCTTTAATTGTTTCTCTTTTGTGTACTTGAATTCTCATATTTCTTTCATCCCTTTGAGTTATGTGCTTATTTTGACTCCGTTTATTATGTGGTTATGTTGATCTTATCTTATATGCTCTTATAATGCGCTTATAATATGATATGCTCACCGTTACTTTGATTTCCTTTATATTGCATGCCAATATTGTTATAGTTTCTAGCGTTTATGTTTGCATGAATGTTGAACTCTTATGATGTTATATGCTTGCTGTTGAAAAGACTTACTTTTTAAGCATGCGAATTTAGTAATAGGATTTTGATTTCATATATACTTAGATATAAGCTTTATCTTCATGCATGCGAACTTAGGATTATGGTGCACTTGGGAATATGTGTTATTTAAGCTTGGTTAGATTATTGTATAAATCTTTACATTACAAGCTGCATAAGTAAGGGACCATTCCGAACCCAACGGTTTGAGGTCTTCCCTTGCGAGGGGTGAGTGCGGCCTTAAATCTTTATCGCGGTTCACAATGGGTGGCGACTCCCTTATTCTCCGGTTTTGTCCTCTGTTGGCTACTCCGTACTCCCAACTAGGCCCCGAGCCTAGAACAACATGCGTCGTCCAATTCCACTGTGGTTCCTTCCCACAGTGATCCATTTTATTTAAGTTTTAAGGTCTCATAACTATCGTTGATTTAATCACTACCTTACTACTCCTCACAATGCTCACACCCTTGTATGCCATATTCATTTCCTATACTTCTTACAATTAAGATCAACCCTAGGTTATTCTTTATTTGTTTTGAGATCTCAACATCTTGTTCTATTATCCTTATTGATACTTTTATCACTTCCCGGAATACTTCCACTTTTGTAGATTTAGTATTATACTTACATTTATGCTTTCCTGCGAATTCTTACTAGCTCATCTTATTTGTAGTTTATATAATATCTGGCATTTTTAATCTATGAACTATCATAAGTGTCTCATTCCTTATATTCTCATATTTCCTTGATCTTTCTCCTGGATGGATGTTTCCTGTCAAAGTCCCGTCTAGCTTTTCAATAGAATCCTATTGGATTTCTCTCCCGGTCGTCTATACTAGCACGGATTGCTCACATCTCACTCATCATTTTCCTCATGCCTCAGGAAATTCTTTATTCTTTTTCTAAAACTTTTCGCTCTGATAAAACCATTACTCATGTAAAATATGTACAAGATAAACTTCATCGAAATAACCTCTTTAACCGGTATCTAGAAAGAAAAAAGATCTGGATAACAAAGATCAATTTTCTTAATTAGGATAACTAACTGCCGTCTTGGTCACCACTCATCTCATTTGACAATGGGTCTGGGTTCATAAAATCTAAAGTCTTTATACCTCTACAGCATCTAACATCTATCTGAAGATTGTACGGTTGTCATTAGCTTTCTTACTTCTTTATTTTACAATGGTCCTTGATACTAAAGGGAATATTTCTACTACTACATGGTGGGTTAGAAAAATATGATTCAACTCGGAGGGGTCTTTTGAAAAGGAAAAAGTATCTTTCAGCACTCATCTTCACTACTAGTTTTACTATTGTCCTTTATTACTTAACTTCATATCTCTGATTCAT
This sequence comes from Zanthoxylum bungeanum, assembly GCA_019454045.1. Classification (NCBI taxonomy): domain Eukaryota; kingdom Viridiplantae; phylum Streptophyta; class Magnoliopsida; order Sapindales; family Rutaceae; genus Zanthoxylum; species Zanthoxylum bungeanum. The sequence goes on along the minus strand of SKCR01045559.1, from coordinate 20,779 downwards.
ACTACTGTGAATTTCGTCATCTCTTATCAGTCTCTATTTCTTTGTCTCCATCTACCTCTGTATCTTACTTCTGCTTCCCAAATTCCTAACCCATGCTATAAGCTCCGGTTATGGGGCTCTACTTACACTTTATACTGTTATTTTTGTCACCTCTAACTATTTTATCTTCATGGGTCTATTTTGGATATCCTCATGGATTCTCTACTGATTTTGGGCTGATCCGCCTTCTAAGTTCTTAGGTAAACTCATATCTGCTCTCTTACAGTCATCTATGTCTATACGGTAGACTCTAGCAAAACACTCTCTAATCTGGTGTCACGGAAGAGTTTGGAAACTGAGTAGGTTAGGGTTTTATCTCTATCGGTTGTGAAAAAAAATGATTAGCCATTTCTACTTCGTGCTTAAGGATATGAGTCAAGGTTTGAGGGATCTGAAGTTACTTAAATCTCTTTCTATGTTTAAGCCTTATTAGAACTCTTTATTATATTCTGGGTTTCTTACTTCTGCTGTCGTTCTAGCTATTCCTCATTACTCGAAAAATTCATTATCTGAGAGAGGATTGCGAAGACTATTTGGATTACTTAGAAGGATTTCTTAAATAAGAATGGGATTTTAATCTTGCCAGGCAATTCTAATACTTTTGGGGCTTTCGATTCTCTCTATTATTGCTATGAATTCTAGGGCATTGCTCACTTCTCTGATTCTTTATCCTCTATCTTATCTTACTCCTCTTCTAAATTCATCTTTCTTTATACATTTCTATCTCTAACTGGTTCAATCTTCTAGGTATCTTTTCTTTGATTCTTTCTCTTTCGCTCTCTGGAATATCTCTATTGGGTCTTACTATCTGATTCATTAACTTATACTAAATTTCAGGAAGAAATCTAAGATAATCCTTAACTGAAATAAAGAAGAATAGTTTAAATGGATGGGAAGCATTTACTGACCTTTCAATGAAGCTTTGAGGAAGTATTTGAGGATCGGATACTGGAGAGGTAGTGCCTCGTATACGGGTATCCCCGACATACTATGTATACAAAACCCCAGCACTTTACCCACTGCAGTCACTGACTCCCTAGACCATGCTCTGATACCATCTTTGTAACATCTCGGATCAGGGAGATGCTACCAGCAGAGGGTAGCTATTCTAACCCCATAAGCCTCTGACTAACTGACTGTACTTTAAACTATATAAATTCTATGCCATACATGAAAACCATGATTAAACAATACAAAATACTTTTATTACCCATAAATGTACACTCAGAAACACTTTTACAATTTACTATTAGACATTTATAATGACCACCTCAACACTAATGCAAATATACGACTTTTACCGGACTATCATACTTTTGGACTCGGAACTGATCTCCTACACTGGTGGATTCCAACCCTAGTGACTGCATCAGTATCCATCCTCTCGAGCTTGTCCTCCTAGAACCCTGCAAGACAAATAAAATCTGGTTTGGGGGGGGGGGGTTAGACCGCTTTTCGATCTATGTGAGTTTACTAAAACCGAAGCTGAAGTAGAAGTCTTTTAATTTTAAAATCATACTTTTGGAAATATCTATTATAGAATCTTTATCTGTTTCTGGAAATCTGGCTTATGAAAATCTGGTTTCTGAAACTCTGAAAATTTTATAATGAAAATCTGAAATCTGAAATCCCTTTGTTAAAAATCTGATTTCTGAAATATGGGTGTTAAAAATCTGAAAAAATGTGTACTAAAAACTAAAATCTGCTCTACGTCTAGGACCATAACTCAACTAGACGTCTCTCTGCAACCAGGACCATAACTCAACTGGGTGTACTCGATGCTCAGGACCATAACTCAACTGGGCATCTGACATCAGGATTTCGGGACCTTACAGCCCCTAGTCCTGCTCGAGGATCTGAGAGTGTCCCCCCAGTCCTCCACATGTGGACATGCGTCTGAATCCGTCAAATCCAACTGTAATAGTTACATACTGGGTGAGGTTTTACCTCATGCCCGAAAGAAGAACATAAAACTAATGATTTAAAACTTCTCATAGCATAAAACATGTACGGCAAACATAAATTTTAATCTGAAACTTTTATCTTTCTATAAAACTTCTTATATCAAGTTTAAATCATTAAAAATATAAAAACGAATTTTGCTAACGCCCTAATTGCTGAAAAATAAGTCTGATCAAAGAAGATGCAATATGTAAAAAAAATCAAGTATAAAGGAAGATGTCCACTCACAGAGTTTGAAATCGGAGAGAAACAATACCGCTTTTGTCAAAAGATATCGCATTACCTGCAACGGTCTAAAGGTGATAGCTTGATCAGATTTCAAAGTTATATGATGAATTCTAATACTAGACTAAACTTACTAGCTTAAGATGTGTAAGATTGTAATCTATTATATTATGTCATGCTAGCTAGGAAAATTAACTAAAGAACTAATTTTGGGTCTTAAGGGTGATCTTAGCCATGTTAGGGTAGAATCGGAGTCATCCGAAATTGACTCGGATACCAAAAAGAATATCCTTGATTTTCTGCCTCGCGTCGCGACTAGCGCCCGAATTACAGATTTCTGGAATTCCCCTGCTGACATGCGATTTCTACCCAAATTCAATCCTAGTTCTCCCTAATTTTCCCAATACTCAAGCTATCAATTCACTCCAATTCCCTTCATCTTGAACTACCATATCAACATCACCAATCACCTATAAACCTTGAAAATCATTATTCTCAAATCAACTTTTAAACTTTTGAATCTTGGGCATTAACTCCATAACTCATACTTCTACATATAAACCATATATAAATATTATCTATCATGCATTTATGATTTTCCCTAACACTAATTTATCAAAATCACATAATTTCAAAATGGGTCAAGTTTTCCTTACCTCTTATCCTCTTGATTTTCTCCACTTTTATGGTTGTTCCAAGTCTTCACTCTTATTTTATTCTCTTCCTCTTCTCTCTTTTCCTTTTCCTCTTCTCTTTTCTTCTTCTTCTTCCTTTTTTCTTCTTTCTTCCCTCTTCTTTTCCCTCCATTTCTTCTACGGTTTCTCTCCTTGACTTCTTCTTTATTTTTTTACCTTTGTATTCATGAATAGTGGCCCTTTTTTATATTGGGACCCAAATGATATAGGAAAAGTATAGAAATGTCTAGAAGAAAGAAGACTTTCGATATTTTACCATTTAAGCCCGAAATCACTATTCACTCAGATTTGTTTTTACATTTTCGACCCAGTTGTGGTCCGAGTTTGAAAAAATATTTAACGCAGGAGTTGTAGATCTTGGTCTAAGCTTTCTGACGATACAAAATTCATAAAATTTTGAGTTCGAATGAAAAAGTTATGTCTAAGATACTATATATAGCATAAAAGGGCATACGGTACGGTTTCTTCTCGGGACCTTGAGAAATCTTCTGATCATTCCCAAAGCCTTTTTATAATTATATTTGAATCTTCACATGATTTACTTTACGTTCCTTTGTCCCGTAAATATTAATATTGATACAGATAGTGAAAATTTCTACCGATCGTTATAATAGAATTGCAAAACTTGAGTTATTCTTATTGATTAACTGATCTATAAATACATCATGAGAATAACCAATTGTGGTTGAAGATCCTACAAATTAGGGATGAAGTTTAAATTAAATCTTAGATATCTAGATGACAGTTATGTACAGCTAATGATATTCAAATAATACAATCTGATATACAAGACTTTGTCAAGCATGTAACTAACTCTATTATCCCCCCTCAAGATGGAGCTCGGGAGAGAAGTCCACTTGCTGTCATGAAACACATTTTTTCTTTAGCCTAATTATTGCTCTTAAAAATTTGTTTATTTTGCTTTATAACATTTCTACCCCTTGTGTGGCTTTGCTTTTGCTTAGCATTTCTAAGACATTATTTTTAATTCTAGGGAAAAAAATATTTTACCATCAATAATAGTAAGGATCAACATCATTATGTCATATATTTTTTTTAAAAAAATAATAAGATCATTATCTACATGTAAATTTAAAAGATAAGTCTCAATTTCATTCTTTTCTTTTTATGCATTTGAGTAAGTTGTACAATAATACTACATGCAGTCTCTAAACACTAATTTTTTCTAAAATACTCGATTCAAAATTTTAATGATACTGAAGAAATATATATAAATATATCATAACTTTTCTTGGTATAACTTAACCTCTAAATTATTAAATAATAATAATAATAAGAGTGAAATTTTTATATTTTTATTCAATTTTCTCCATTGGATGTTTTAACTTTCTCACACCGCTCCAAAAGACAGAAAAGTGACTTTGGCCTACAACAAGACCATTTTAATAAAAGTCGATGCAACATTTGATAAGCATGGCATGTGGGGACTCCACTCCCTTCCATCATTAATATTATTAAAGAACGGGTGGGGACTCCTTTCGCCACACGCCATCAATTCGAAGATAAGAATTTGATATTGCGCATAAATATTCGAAGAATGAATGTATTTTCAATTCGAAGATAAGCCATATTCTTCAATTTCTCTCCTCTTTAGTCACTAAAGAATCCACCAACTTTCAACAATATGGTTGATGCCATCGTTTCCGTAGTCTTGGAGCAGCTGATTTCAACGACAGTTGAAGAGGCAAAAGAACGGGTGAGGCTTGTAGCGGGTGTTGACAGAGAAGTGAATAGCCTGAGAGAGGATTTCGAAGCCATTGGAGCTGTGATGGTTGATGCAGAGGAAAGGCAATGGAAGGAGAAAGCGGTGAGACTTTGGTTAGAAAAGCTGAAAGACGCATCTTACGACATGGAGGATTTGTTGGATGAGTGGAACACTGCAAGGCTCAAACTGAAAATAAAGGATTCTCAGACGAAGAAGGTATGTTCCTTCTTTCCTGCTGCCTCTTGCTTTGGATTCAAACAAATCTTTCTGCGTCATGATATTTCCGTCAAGATAAAAGAAATCAATGAAAGAGTAAATGTTATTGCCAGGCAGAAAGATTTGTTTAATTTGAATGTCATTACAAGTGTTGAGAAATCTGAGCAGTTACAAACTACTGCCTTACTTAATGTGTCAGAAGTATGCGGTAGAGATGAGGAGAATAATACTCTAAAGAGCAAGTTGTTATGTGAGGGTAGTGCAGAACAGAATGCCGTCCAAATCATCTCTCTCGTAGGGATGGGTGGCATTGGCAAGACAACTCTTGCTCAATATGCCTTCAATGATATTGATGTCATTAACCATTTTCATAAAAAAATGTGGGTGTGTGTATCAGACCCTTTTGATGTGCTTAGGGTTGCCAAAGCAATCATTGAAGCTTTGGAAGGTTCTGCCACTAATTTAGTCGAGTTTAATTCACTTCTTGAACGCATTAATACATCTATTTCAGGGAAAAGATTTTTCCTTGTCTTAGATGATGTGTGGACGGAAGATTATCGCAAGTGTGAGCCATTCCGCAATTGTTTAATGAATAATGGACTTCGCGGAAGTAAGATTTTGGTTACCACTCGTAAGGAGATAACTGCTAAAATGATGCAGTCAACTGATGTTATCTCCATCAAAGTATTATCTGAATATCAATGCTGGTCGTTGTTCCAACGAATTGCATTTTTGGGTAGATCTGATTCTGACTATGAACAATTGCAAGAAATTGGTAGAAAAATTGTAGAGAGGTGTAAGGGCTTGCCACTTGCTGCCAAAACCATCGGGAGTCTCTTGCAGTTTAAAAAGAGTAGGGAAGAATGGCAAATTATATTAAATAGTGAGTTGTGGCAGCTAGAAGAGTTTAAAAAAGATGTTCTAGCTCCACTACTGCTAAGTTATAATGATTTGCCTTCCAAGATAAAACAGTGTTTCTCATATTGTGCAGTCTTCCCAAAAGACTATGATCTAGAAAAGGATGAATTGATTAAGTTATGGATTGCTCAAGGTTATATTGAGGCAGAAAAAAATAAAGATTTGGAGATGACTGGTCAAGGGTATTTTAATTGCTTAGCCGCAAGATCTTTCTTCCAAGATTTTCTAAGTGACGAGGGAGGTACTATTATAAGCTGCAAAATGCATGACATAGTGCATGATTTTGCACAGCTTCTTACTAAAAAGGAGTGTTCTTTTGTGCGAATTAATGGTGTTCAAGAATCCATAAGCAATTTTGATCATGAGAAGCTTCGACATTTAAATTTGGTGTTAGACAGAGACGTTTCGACATTTCGTATGTCCATATCTAATGGCAACAAATTGCGTAGCCTTTTAATTGATATGATGTGGACTCAAGTGCATTCATCTCAAAGATTATTTGATCAAATGACATGTTTAAGAGCATTAAGGATATTCGGGGAGTATAGATCTGATCAACATCAAATGATGATTAATGCATTTTTCAAGGGGATAGGAAAATTGATTCATTTAAGATACCTCAAATTAACTGTCCTGAGAATGAAAGAATTGCCAGAGACATGTTGCGAGTTACTTAATTTGCAAACTTTAGACATCCGAGGCTTTGGTGTCCCAAAAATAAGATTACCCCAAGGGATTGGAAAGTTAGTTAATCTCAGGCATGTAATATTTGATATGATTCGTTTAGTTTATATGCCTAAAGGAATAGAGAGATTAACTAGTCTTAGAACATTAAGTGAGTTTGTAGTTGTGAGAAGGGATGGCAAATATGGTAATCAAGCATGTAACCTTGACGGTCTCAAAGAGTTAAATCACCTTAAAGGGTCTCTTGGAATTCGAGGGTTGGAGAACGTTACAGATGTTGATGAGATTAAGAATGCACATCTTGAGAAAAAGGAAAATCTTGTTCGTTTGCAATTAATATTTTCTGACTGTTCTAGAGATAGTGAAAGGCAAACAGAGAGAATGGATCATGAAGAAATTATTGAAGCCTTACGACTTCCTCCAAATCTAGAGTCGTTAGATATAAAGGTGTATGAAGGCAAGACTCTATTCCCAAATTGGATATTATCATTAAATAAGCTGAAGTATTTAAATATTATCGATTGCGATAACTTGGAGATTATGCCTCCTTTGGGAAAATTGCCATCACTTGAAGTACTCAAATTACGGCTTATGGATAGTATAAAAAGAGTGGGTGATGAATTTTTGGGAATAGCAAGTAGTAGTGGCACATCTTCATCATTTACAGCCTTTCCTAAATTGAAAACACTCACACTTGGGTCTTTGCATGAATGGGAAGAGTGGGATTTTCGAAAAGAAGATATTACAGTCATGCCCCAACTCAACCACTTGAAGATTTTTCAATGTCATCGACTGAAGTCGATTCCAGATCAACTTCTTCGGAGCACAACAATGAAGACATTGGAGATTTATCACTGTCCTATTTTAAAAGAATATTTCGAAAAAACGGAAGATGATTGGTCGAAAATCTCTCACATTCCTACAATCCGTATTGATGATTACTATGTGCGAGGTGGAACCCACAGGTATTTTTTTATCTTTAAAAATTATATTTAATTAGTTAGTTATTTGCAACGTGGAAGTAGCAGCAGTTTTTAATAATTTCTATTCCAACACCATTCAATCTTGTATAAAGCCTGCAGGAGAGTGACGGGGAAGAATCCAGAGGATAAAATTCAAATTGGTTTGTCACTGCTCTCCATATTCTTCTCTTTTTTCCTTTTTATTTTATTTTGGTGGTCAGTTTCGAAATCAAAATTTTCTTGCATTTTTTTTGCTAAGGTTATGCTTGTGGGCTTGGGTGGAAACAGTAGCTTAATGAGGTCTACTCTTCCCCCTCCCTGTCAACTTTTTCCCTCCCTTGTTTCTGGTAAAATTATTATTTTACCCCTCTTCCTTGGTCCCCAAAATTATATATGTTATATATGATTTAATTAATTAATTAATTACTTTATTTATTTATTTTGTATTTATTTATTATTTTGATTATTTATTTATTTATTTAACATTACTTTTTAGCAAAATATATGGTAATGAAGGTGCAAGAAAATTTAAACAAAGTACCTGCCAACATGAACAATAAATATTTTTTGACGTTCTTGGTATAGAACTGGAGGGAACTTTAATAGCAAGTTAGTATAATTACTTCAAACATTCTTACCAAAGTAAATATCTCTAATTTCAAAATAAATAACAAATGTGTATAAAAATATATAAGATTTATTAAATAAATAAAAGAGAATACATATATAAATATTTAATGAGGAAATAAATCAATGAAAGAAAAAATAAAAGATTTCAATAAAAATGTAAAATTAAATTATTAAATTATTAAATTATTAAATTTTAAAAATAAGGAAACAAATTAATAAAATAAAAAGTAAAATAAAATAAAGTAAATTAAAGAAAAAAATAAAAGGGGGCAAAAATTAAGGAAAAAAAAGAATTAATTAAATTTAAAAAAGGAATAAATTAATAAAATAAAATAAAAAATTAAAGAAAAAAATAAAAGGGGATAAAAATTAAGGAAAAAAATAAAAGAAAAAAAAGTTGGAAAAAGAAAATAAAAGAATAGAAGAGGTCATTATAGGAAAAAAAAAAATTAGAGAGAGAATAAATTGAGGGGTGAATGTGTCATAGGGGGTGGGAGGATAAATTTTCTAGCTTAATTCTTACTGGTGATGTCATAGCAAATCCAGAGTGAGTTTTTACTTTAATTTTTTTTTTTTTTGACTAACTTTAATGTAGATTGAATCTTTTAATTGATTTAATTGTTTTTTCTGGGAGGATTCTTTGGCCACAACTGGCAAAGTGCAACAAGTCAATTATTTTGGTGTAGTATGGAGAATGCAAATTGAGAGAGATCGAGAGAAGAAGCCGGAGAGGATTCAAATGCTTATCTCATGCACTAATTATGAAATCGGTTAGTATTTATGGTTTTTTTTAGGTGCTTTTATGTGGATTCTATAAAGTCTTAGGCTTGTTATCTGACTAGGATTGCAATTAATTTGTTTGATTTGGAAAATCGAATCAATTAATTTGGTTCAGTTTGGTTTGAAGTTTTATTGAGTAGTATGAGATTGTGTTTTTTGTGTTGTAAAAATTGGATGACTTCAAGAGCAGCCAGACTAAGATGAAATATGCAGTTTATTCGGGTCAATTTTCATATTGGGGCTAGAATCAACTTATAAAGCTACATATGCAGTTTATTCTTAAAAGTGACTTCTTGTTATATGAATATTTACTAGTTACTGGGTACCAAATCGTTTTTAACCTACAACCATTTAGAAAACAATTATGCAGCCCCTCAAGCTTTTGTTAATCGGTTTGACAATTATGTTGTGGTTTATTTGTGTTGTTTATATTGTATCTGCCATTAATGAGTTGATGATGTATAAAAATCACCATTTTTTTTTTATTGCAGGTTCCTTCTGACACATCAGTGGTGAATGCAATTTTGAAGCAGAGTACAGTGCTTGAGAAAAATCCTGAGAGCTTTCATTGGATTAGTTTATGAAAATAAAAAGATTTTGGAAAACAAGTGAAGACATTCCTAGGGGCAGAAAAGAAACAACATACCCATTTCTTTGTCATCACTCACCTATCAATCTTTTGATTACTAATCAGCACTAGATTGAATTATTCCAAGATAATCTGATTGATCTACTTTTGGGATCTACTAAAAAGGGGAAATGAGCTCATGATTTTTGTTAGATGGACAACTGAACGGGATATAATTGGGTTCATATGCCAATAAATGACCAAATTTAGGATAATTTTTCCTTGCTATATATACTCATAATTGTATCTTTGAATCCTTTGGAATTTGTTGAGCCATGGCTTTTGATTGGAAGCTTGTACTCTTTCCTTTCTCGTGAGCTTAGGATACTAATTCTTTCTTTATCTTGATTTGTATTAAAATCTTTATAATTATATTAATGCAACACTCATGACGATGTCTGGATAGCAAATGATTAGATAATTTCTTAGGTGTCAACTTAGTTAGGATTTAAGATATTATTTTGATGTTTTGCTTGTTACTGAAGTTATTTTATTCATGACATTAATGTTGCGATTCACTGATCACTCTTGGAGTGTTTTGAGGAAAAACCGAATCAATATCTATTACTTCAATAATAGAATACAAGTTTACAACTAGAAACTTAAGAAAAAAACCTCACACTCTCTCTATACAATTATAGAGACTCTTTGGGATGATTTACAAGCTCACTGGAAGGCTGAATTTATAAGCATATGTGTCATGTGCTACGTGGTGGAAGACACTGTGACCGATCCATTGCCTAATCTGACCCAAAGTTTTGTTGTTGAGTTTATTCCAGTCATACTCCTTAACAGACTCTGGTTTCACTCCCTTCAACTCGATGACATCAAACAGATCTTTGCAATACAAAAAATCTATCATCAGAGGTCTCCTGAAGGAGTAATTAGTTGCAGCCAATTTAATCATTGCACCAGAGTGGGAATCTTCCATTTTCCATTTAAAGTTTAAAATGAAAATACAATAAAATCGGGGCTGAATATCAAAAATCTGAGGTCACCGATGCGTCCGGAACGGTTGAAAATGGTGGAATAGACACCTCGTTGGTCTAAATCCGACACAGGGTCTAAATCCGACAGCTTGAAATCTGTCGTGCCATAGCCGAGATGACAAAACTCTCCACATAGTCAGAGTGGGGAGATTCAGAGAACTACGATTGGATTGATCCCAACTCAGGGTACGTAGGCAGTCATACAGATGCAGCCAGGGGAGGATCCTTTGGAGGATCCGATTGGATGATTGATGGTCGGCTCAAATTTTAGGGAAAATCTTCACTGAGGGGGAGATTTGTTGAAAATATGCAGTTGTAAACAACATGCACCGAAAGCAGAAGTTTGAAGAAAACGTGTGTGCATGTGCTGTGAAGAGAAGCTGGCAAAAATGGTTGGTGACAGTTGCCAAACCGTGTGACACTGTTCACACGGTTTTGGCAACTATAAAAGGAGCCTAAATGTTAATGTTTAATCATCCCTAAAAATCCCAAAAACTGAAGAATAGAGAGTAAAGAGTGTATTGAGAGTTTTTTTGTTAAGTTTTGTGAAAAGCTTTGTAATTCTTTTGTTGGTAGTAACAAAAGAAGAATTTTTTCTCATTTTCTCATCTATTCGTGTGTGTTTATCACAACAGTCTTTCAACTATAGCCCTCGTTATTAAATTGAAGAGATGTCATATTTTATGAAAGAATTTCGTAATATTTATTGCACTCCATTAGCAGACCTTGAAAGCAACTCAAAACTTGAAAGCACTCAAAACTTTAGATTAGATATAAAATAGATTGAGAATGAAACTCCTTAACAGTACACCATGGAAACTTGGTTTACTGGACGAAATAAACAAATTTGAAAAACATTTACGCCATTTTTTTTCGGTTTCTCAAAATTATTTGGTTTACAATAAGAAAAGGCGAAAACATTTTCGCCTTCAATGGTAAACCATTTTTTTCCAATAAGAGTTATGTTTTAAGAATTCATCTATGACTTCTGAAATTTAGGACAACTCAAGATTATATATGGTGGTAAGGATCAAGAACATTATGTCATATATTTAGGGAAAACAAATTCCAGATTATTATCTACATGTAAATTTAGAAGATAAGTCTCACATTTCATTCTTTTCTTTTTATGTATTTAAATTCCTTATACAATAATACTATATATATCCGGGCCAAATTTGGGCTCAAGTGTAAAATCGTCTTTCAACTTCGGATCTGTAGATAGATAATGCCCAAAAAATTTAGAGAGCCAAAGACAAGTTTCATGTTTTTTTCTCAACAAAGACACGTACTCCACATGGTGATATTCTCCACCCAATAGTCAAAACTATATAGCACTCTCTAATTTCGGAATATTTCTAAACATATTAATTTGTTATTCGCCCTGTGGAATCAATGAAAGAATTACTTTCTTTTCAATTAAAAAAAATGATAAATAAGTAAAGCATCTATAAGAAAAAGATAAACAAGTAAAGCATCTATAATACTCTTGAATTCCCAGCAAACAACAGTTTGTTATTCTCCCTGTCGATAAACAAGTAAAGTATCTATAAGAAAAGGTGATGATAAACGAGTAAAGCATCTGTAATTGATAAACAAGTAAAGCATCCTCACAACAACATCATAATTTTTCAGCATTTTGGAAATAATTTACAAACTTCCTTCAATATGGTTGATGCGATCGTTTCCGCAGTGTTGGAGCAGCTGATTTCAACGACAGTTGAAGAGGCAAAAGAACGAGTGAGGCTTGTAACGGGTGTTGGCCGAGAAGTGAAGAGGCTGAGATCCAATTTTGAAGCCATTCGAGCTGTGATGGTTGATGCAGAACAAAGGCAATGGAAGGAGGAAACGGTGAGACTTTGGTTAGAAAATCTCAAACAGGCATCTTATGACATGGAGGATGTGTTGGATGAGTGGAACACTGCAAGGCTCAAACTGAAAATCGAAGGTGATGATGATGAGAATCCTCAGACGAAGAAGGTATGTTCCTTCTTTCCCGCTACCTCTTGCTTTGGATTCAAACAAATCTTTATGCGTCGTGATATTGCTCTAAAGATAAAAGAAATCAATTCAAGAATAGATGATATTTCTAGACAGAAAGATTTGTTAATTTGAATGTCATTACAAGTGTTGAGAAATCTGAGCGGTTACAAAGTACTGCCTTAATTAATGTGTCAGAAGTATGCGGTGGTAGAAAATGAGGAGAATAATACTCTAAAGAGCAAGTTGTTATGTGAGGGTAGTGCAGAACAGAATGCCGTCCAAATCATCTCTCTCGTAGGGATGGGTGGCATTGGCAAGACAACTCTTGCTCAATATGCCTTCAATGATATTGATGTCATTAACCATTTTCATAAAAAAATGTGGGTGTGTGTATCAGACCCTTTTGATGAGCATAGGGTTGCAAAAGCAATCATTGAAGCTTTGGAAGGTTCTGCCACTAATTTAGTCGAGTTTAATTCACTTCTTCTACACATTAATACATCTATTTCAGGGAAAAGATTTTTCCTTGTCTTAGATGATGTGTGGACGGAAGATTATCGCAAGTGGGAGCCATTCCGCAATTGTCTAATGAATGGACTTCGCGGAAGTAAGATTTTGGTTACTACTCGTAAGGAGACAACTGCTACAATGATGCAGTCAACTGATTTTATCTCCATCAAAGGATTATCTGAACAACAATGTTGGTCATTATTCAAACGAATTGCATTTTTTGGCAGATCTCATTCCGAGTCTGATTATGAACAACTGCAAGAAATTGGTAGAAAAATTATAGAGAGGTGTAAGGGTTTGCCACTTGCTGCCAAAACTATCGGGAGTCTCTTGCAATTTAAGAAAAGTAAGGAAGAGTGGCAAATTATATTAAATAGTGAGTTGTGGGAGCAAAAAAAGTTTGAAGAAGATGTTATAATGATTTGCCTTCCAAGATAAAACATTGTTTCTCTTATTGTGCAGTTCCCAAAAGATTATAATCTAGAAAAGGATGAATTGATTAAGTTATGGATTGCTCAAGGTTATATTGAGGCCAAAAAAAGTAAAGATTTGGAGATGATTGGTCAAGAGTATTTCAATTGTTTAGCCGCAAGATCTTTCTTCCAAGAGTTTCAAAGTGACGAGGGAAGTACTATTATAAGCTGCAAAATGCATGACATAGTGCATGATTTTGCACAACTTCTTACTAAAAAAGAGTGTTCTTTCGTGCGAATTAATGGTGTTCAAGAATCCACAAGCATTTTTGATCATGAGAAGCTTCGACATTTAAATTTGGTGTTCGACAGAGACGTTTCGAGATTTCGTATGTCCAACAAATTGATTTTGCACAAAAAATTGCGTTGCCTTTTAATTGATATGACGTGGACTCAAGTGCATTCATCTCAAAGCTTATTTGATCAAATGACATGTTTAAGAGCATTAAGGATATTCAGTAAGTATAGATCTGATCAACGTCAAATGATGATTAATGCACTTTTCAAGGGGATAGGAAAATTGATTCATTTAAGATACCTCCAATTACATTGCATGATAATAGAAGAATTGCCAGAGACATGTTGCGAGTTATTTAATTTGCAAACTTTAGACATCCAAAGTTGTGTCGGATACAAAAGATTACCCCAAGGGATTGGAAAGTTAGTTAATCTCAGGCATTTAATATTTGATATGATTCGTTTAGATTATATGCCTAAAGGAATAAAGAGATTAACTAGCCTTAGAACATTAAGTGAGTTTGTAGTTGTGAGTAGGGATGGCAAATTTGGTAGTGAAGCATGTAACCTTGACGGTCTCAAAGAGTTAAATCACCTTCGAGGGTCTCTTAGTATTCGATGGTTGGAGAACGTTACAGATATTGATGAGGTTAAGAATGCGCATCTTGAGGAAAAAGAGAATCTTGTTCGTTTGCGATTAATGTTAATGAAAAATATAGATATATGAAAGACGGACAGAGAGAATGCATCATGAAGAAATTATTGAAGCCTTACGGCCACCTCCAAATCTAGAGTCGTTAGAGATAAATATGTATGAAGGCAAGACTCTATTCCCAAATTGGCTATTGTCATTAAATAAGCTGAAGCATTTAAATATCAGCGATTGCTTTAGCTTGGAGATTATGCCTCCTTTGGGAAAATTGCCATCACTTGAAGTACTCGAAGTATGGTTTATGTGGCGTATAAAAAGAGTGGGTGATGAATTTTTGGGAATAGGAAGTAGTAGTGGTACATCTTCATCAATTACAGCCTTTCCTAAATTGAAAAGACTCACACTTGGGCTTTTGTATGAATGGGAAGATATTACAGTCATGCCCCAACTCAACTACCTGGATATTGATATTTGTGGTAAACTGAAGTCGATTCCAGATCAACTTCTTCGGAGCACAACAATGAAGACATTGAAGATTGCTAGCTGTCGTATTTTAGAAGAACGTTTCAGAAAAACGGGAGACGATTGGTCGAAGATCTCTCACATTCCTACAATCTGTATTGATGGTCACTATGTGCGAGGTGGAACTTATTGAATTCAAATACTATTGTCAGGTATTTTTTTTTATTTTTAAAAATTATATTTAATTAGTTAGTTATTTGCAATGTGGAAGTAGCTGCAGTTTTTAATAATTTCTATTCAATCTTGTATAAAGCCTGCAGGAGAATGACTGGGAAGAATCTAGAGGAAATGATGGATATATAGGATTCAAAAAAGGTGTATCAAATTGGTTAGTCACTGCTCTCCAGATTCTTCTTCTTTTCATTTTTATATTATTTTGTGGTCAGTTCGAAATCAAAATTTTCTTGCATTTTTTTTTGCTAAGGTTTTGCTGGTGGGCTTGGGTGGAAACAGTAGATTAACTCTTACTGGTGATGTCATAGCAAATCCAGAGTGAGTTTCTTCTTCTTCTTTTTTTTTGACTAACTTTAATGTAGATTGAATCTTTTAATTGATTTAATTGTTTTTTTTCCTGGGAGAATTCAAGTGGTTGCACTAATTATGAAATCGGTTAGTATTTATGGTTTTTTCAGTTCTTTTATGTGAATTCTATTCTCCATCTTTTCAATTAAAAGCACAGTAATGTTTGATTTTTTAAGTTGTGGACAGGTTTTGCTGTCCAATTTAGCTATGCTGATAATTAAAAATCTTGTTTCTTTTTCCAATGAAGTAAGTGATCAATAAATTCATAAGCTCCTATCTGATTACGAATGCAATTAATTTATTTCATTTTATGGAAATCGAATAAATTAATTTGTTCAGTTTGAAGTTTTATATAGTATGAGATTGTGTTTTTTGGTGTTGTAAAAATTGGATTTCATACATGCATAATCATATATCCTACATACCAGGATCACATGCATAAGCTTTTCATGCTCTAACAAGCCGAAAAAAAAATTGTCTTTTTCATTTTCTATTTTTTTTTGAATTTTTCATATTTTAACAAATAAAAATAAAGACATAAACAGGCTTGTAAAACATCCAATGGTACGTGGAGTTGTATCCCGAGTGCAGATCATACTACCGTCCATTCGGAATCGGCTATGAAATTTATGTCCGGGTTTCCATCCTATATACCAAGGGACATATAACAAAAATAAGACACACACACCCATATGCCGTGAAAACAAAATAAACGTGCAAAAACATAAAACACACGCACACACACATGCAATGGGAAAATAAAAATGCATCTTTTAAGCAGAGTTACACCGAAGTGCACTCTCATCATGTCCATCAGGACACGCAAAAGAAGATGGAAATTCATCTTGCTTCCTCACCCAAACCTTTCTAGAAACCTCTTCCACATGAGAGTTCCCAGACAACAAAGCAAGTTTCTCACACAAGAATTGAGCTTGTTTGGTGAGTGCAGAAACTTGAGACATTAGATTTGACGAATCAAATCTAGGAGACACACTCTTAGGCCTTCTCTTATGTTTGTGCAACATGTAGCACTTAGGCCTAATATGTCCAGCTTTGCCACAGTGGTGGCACACAGGCACAAACCTCGGATGAGATCGAGGTTTACCCACAACACCTCTAGATTGAGGTTGGGGCACATGACGAGGAACAACAGGTGGAGAAACATGAATACACACAACATGTTTCTTACCTAAGTCACGTTTAGCTGCTATAGGCACAGCTTTGGAAGACGAAGTCTTATTGCAGTTAGGCTCAGAAATAATACCTAACATATGATCCATCTTTTTATTTCCACTAGAAAATGCGGACAATTGGGTTCTAGCATTTTCAAGTTCGGTCTCTAATATTTGGATTCTATTAACTAGGCATCTGTTCCTCTCCTCTAAGTCATCAACCATCAAAGGCTTTGCTCAAATTTAGTTTGAGCTTCATTCTTTTCTAACTCTACAGCTTTCAGCCTTTTTATTGACCTTTATGTTAGTCTTCTTAATAGCTAAACTCTCATTAAACAGTTCAACATAAGCTACCTGAAGATTTTCCTCATCTATAGACTCATCAAGAGAGACTTCTGAATCAGCATCTTTAACCACAATCTCTCTCTCACCAGTCACTAGGGGTGGGCAAAAAAACCGACCGAACCGAACCAAACCGTAAACCGAACCAAACCGGACCGAATTTACGGTTTTTTTTCTAACGGTTCGGTTTGCGGTTCGGATTGGACCACCCCAAACGGTTTACGGTTCGGTTCGGGAGCTAATCCGAACCGCACCTGTTAAACCGAACCGAACCGTTATAATTAAAAAATTATATATTTTTATAAAAAAAATTTGTATTTTTCTTTTAATTTTATTCTATGTATTCTTTTTATTAGTATGTTAATACTTTTATTCTTAAATTTTTTGTTAATATATTTTTTTGTTAATATTTTTTTTTTCAATTTATTTGTTAATACTTTTATTTTTAAATTTTTTGTTTTATAGTAGCATCATTATTCTTAAAAGTAAGAAGTTGAATTTGTCTCTTAATTAGAATGATGGTACTATGGTAGCATCATTATTCAAGGTAATTTTTAAAAAAATACAAGAATTAATTGTGCCTCATTTTAAAATCCTTTATGAAGTGCATGTGTTCCATGGAGTCACATCTTACATCCTAGCACTTTATACTATTTGTTGGATAGACTAGTTTTTTTTTTTTTTTTTTCACTTAAGTGGATGAAAATTTGTTTTAAATATAATAATCCGTAAACCGAACCGAACCAATCCGTAAACCGCTGGTTTAGAAAATTTTCAATCCGAACCAAACCGTTATTTAATGGTTTGGTTTGAGAGGTAAAAAATCCGAACCGTAAAATATGGTTTGGTTCGGTTTTTAGCAAAAACCGAACCAAACCGAACCGCGCCCACCCCTACCAGTCACACTAGCAGTAAAGGCAATAAAATTTTTCTTGCCTTTAGGAGACTCATCAGAAGAATAGTCACCTTCTGAATCACTAAGGGATGCTGCCATGGCTTTCTTGCCTTTAGCCCTAAGGTATGTGGGACACTCAGATCTAACGTGCCCATATCCTTCACATTCATGGCACTGGACACCACGGGATCTACTATCCTTATCCTCTCTCCTGATATGTCGAATCTTTCTAGGCTCATCCTCCCTATCCTTATTACTGCTATGACGATTCTTCTTAAGTTTAAGAAATTTCTAAAACTTCTTTGCAAACAAGGCCAAATCATGATCCGTGATGGTATCATCATCACTAGATGAATTATTCACAACTTCCTTAGCGATTTTCATCGCAAACGTTTTTGGCTCTCTATAACCAGGAAGCTTTTTCTCATAAACCTGCAGTTTTCCTACGAGTTCATCTAGATTAAGCTGATCGAGGTCATTTCTATCCTCAATGGCGGTTATCTTGGGTAAGAATTTATCAGGAAGGGATCTAAGGATTTTTCTAACTATCTTATTGGTAGGTATAGTCTCACCTAGGTTAAAACTTGAGTTAACAATATCGTTAATATCAACATAAAATTGATCAAAGGTCTCATCATCCTTCATTCTAGCGACCTCAAACCTAGTAGCAAGATCCTGGAGTATATTATTTTTAACAAACAATGTGTCCTCATGCACAGTCTGCAGGATGTCCCAAACATCCTTGGCTATCTCACACATAGAGATTCTCCTAAATTCTGCAGAACAAACAGCATCATGTATGGCATTAACAGCCTTGTTGTTCCTATTGCTAGCATCAAATTCGTCCTTGGTTCATGTCAATTTGTCTTTAGGGGAAGTGACCCCATCAAAAGTAACAACAGGAGGTTTCCACCCATACTCAACAGTCATCCAGACCCTCTCATCTAAGGACTTAAGGAACGCTCTCATGCGAACCTTCCAATGTAAATATTATGTGCCATCAAAAAATGGCGGACAATTTAAGGGTTGACTACGTTCCATAGCTAATGGGTCAAGGATCGAGTTCAGTCTCTAATACCAATTGAAAATTCAATTTTACACAAAGGTTATCCTAAGTTCTGACCCAATGCGGAATTACCAACAATAAGCAGGACAAGTCATGTTACTGCTACTATGGAATTGCAATAGGCAATTTAACAAATCAACCAACAACAATAAAATCCACAATATTAATTCAATGCAAAATATAAATTGCGGAAAAGTAAATCAATCACACAAAATTCAACACAATAATTTTGGTGACGAAGTGGAAAACTCTTACGAGTAAAAAACCACTCCGGGTATAGGCTACCACCCGAATCCACTAAATAGAGAAAAACTTACAGCAATGGTCAAGACCTATGGTGGCAACTCCACCGACTCAAGTACCTCAATACTGCAAGAACTCAAGGCAACTCCTCAAGCCCGCGACCCACGATTTTCTTCAAAACCTCTGAAGTCTCTAAGTAGATTATATCACCAATGACGCTGGAACTCCGACTACCAAACTTCCTCCTAAAGAACTCTAAAGGATTAAGGAATTTGGGTTAAGTTGTGTTGAAGGTTTAACAAAGAATGTAACTCACCATTAATGAAGAAGACAAGAACATAGAAAGTCTTCAATGGTGGAATTAAATAAGGTTGAAAGCTTTGAAGGATTTTGGCTCAAAGGATTTGTGTTTCAACCATTGGAGAAGGTGGCTCAATGTTTGTTTATATAGGTAGGGCAAAGGAAAAGAGTTTCCTAATCTTATTTTGGCTTCAAAACGTGTCCAAGAAAACCTACTTACGCAGGGACGTTCGAACGAACTTCAAACGCAACTCAAACGCAAAGTTTCTGCCTCGAAAACGTTCGAACTCAGGTACGAACGCAACACGAACGCAGTAGCGGACTGGTTTTCATGTGCAACTTAAAACGCTTGTAACTTTCTCGTCTATTGGCCAAATCATGAGTTCTTTATATGTACGCGATCGTCTTCGAGTCTAATTTCTAATGAAACTGATCTCATGTCAATTTGATCTCTAAATCTTCTGGAATATTCAAAAGAGTAAACATCGCTCGGACAACTCCATCAGATTTTGTCCAAATACTTGTCCAATTGCTCTGAGATCTTCAAGACTCATTACAACTCAATTGAACTTGTTTTGTTACGGACATCGCCAATAAAAATGGAACTAACAATATTATTCAAAGCAAAATAAAAATTGCAGAAAAGTAAATCAGTCACACAAAATTCAACACAATAATTTTGGTGACGAAGTTGAAAACTCTTACGAGTAAAAAACCACTACGGGTATAGGCTACCACCCGAATCCACTATATAGAGAAAAACTTACAGCGATAGTCAAGACCTATGGTGGCAACTCCACCGACTCAAGTACCTCAATACTGCAAGAACTCAAGGCAACTCCTCAAGCCCGCGACCCACGCTTTTCTTCAGAACCTCTGAAGTCTCTGAGTAGATTGTATCACCAATGACGTCGGAACTTCGACTACCAAACTTCCTCCTAAAGAACTCTAAAGGATTAGGGAATTTGGGTTAAGTTGTGTTGAAGGTTTAGTAAAGAATGGATTTCACCATTAACAAATAAGACAGGAGATTTAAAGAGTCTTCAAGGTGAAATCAAAGAGAGTTGAAAGCTTTGAGAGGTTTTGGCTCTAGGGAAATATGTTTCAACTATTTCAACTCATGGGGAATGGCGGCTAAGTGTTATATTTATAGGTAGGGTGAAAAGCTAGGGTTATGCAGGCCAAAAACGCGTTCAGGTCACAGTCGCGTTAGAATGGTTACTCGAACGCACCACAAATGCGCTCTTTCTGTGAAGACTCGTTCGAACGTCAATCGAACGCATAACGAATGGATGCTCTCTGGAATGATCATGTTCAAACCCAACAAGAACGTGACTCGAACGTTTGCTCTCTGGAATGCTCCCGTTCGAACCCAATAAAGAACGTGCCACTAACGCCACACGTTCGA
>SKCR01045558.1:0-47030 GCA_019454045.1 Zanthoxylum bungeanum | reverse complement strand
TAGAGAACCAGTTTTGTATCTCTGAGTGATCATCATCTCCATATGACTGAAGTGATACTTCCGTCTTGACATCACACCCAATACACTACGATTCTCAATAAACCCAGAAGAGGCGTACACATAACCTGTTAAAGTCCCGGATGACCAAAATCAAAGCGTATTGATTGTCGCAAGTATTAGCGATGCAAGTCTCAGGTTAAGACCAAATACACCTACCCTGAATCGGATTCCCATAGACACATAGTCATACTACCAATTGGATTCCGAGGGGTCTATCCAGGCGAAGCTGTTCCCGTACCATCGGTAAACACAACATCCTATTACACTTGCATAAGTATCCAATACTTAAATATATGAGAACTATGTCGTTATGCTCCCACAACGCGCACAAGTACAATACTAGTCTATTCTGCATTATCAATGTCCAGTCTCGATAATACTACGGCTAGGGATATTTAATGATTAAACCTTTGTGGATTGATACTGTCTCATATCTTATAATCCGGAACTAATCATAAGGACTATTATCATTTATATATTCAAGTAATCTAATTACAAAATGATAAAATAGCAATTTCCATTGTCACATAGTTAATTTGTACAAAAACCACAATGTCTTTTACAAACAGTGACGCTATAAGTCATAATTGTCCAACAAGAAGCATGTTAAATATTGAGATTGGCATGGCTGCTACAGTAGAATTCGTGAATGGTCTAGATTAAGGTGAGGTTGCACAATCCTAACCATCCATTCCATCACAAAAATCAGCCTATTTTGTCTATAAATAGAACATTATTCACACTCTCTCTCGCACACCAAAAAACGTGAAGAGCCAAGGAAATGAGGGAATTTTCTTCTCTCATTTTTGTCTTCATTTTCAAGGCATTTTGATCCATCCTGGCATGTTTCCAAGCTTGGAAAGTTTCATTTTCTCTTTCAATCTCCTCATTTTTTCAGTTTTAAGTTTGTAAAAGGAAAGCCCATTTTGCAACTAGCATACCCTAGCAATGGAAATTGCTTGATTTGGCACTAATAAAATTGTTGGCATGTATTTTGAGAAGTGTCATGTTAGTATTAGCATTGAATGAGGTCTATAAGTATATGGATGTGTTAGGAAATTATGCATTGTGATTAATGATATTACACAATGGTTGGGGTTTGAGTTGATGATATAAGATGTGTTTTAATTAATGTTGAGGTTTAGAGAATTACTTATGTGATATTGTTGGAGTGATGGAGTTGGGTTGCCTTGGGGCTATATCATTGAAGGGGGTAGATAAGCCTTAGATTTGGGCTAGCGTAGTGACGTTATGCTTTTGGCATCGTGACGCATGATGATCAGAGGCTCTATACCTCGAGTTCACGTATGGGGACGTCACGACGCGGAGCAAACAAAGGCTCTTCCTCGTTTCGGAATTAGTGAGCGTCGCGACGCCAAATGGCCCGCATTGCAACGCGAGGCCAAATTTCTGAAATTAGTTCAACCTTTTCAATTCCAACTCAAAATGTTAGGGGCCATCCTTAGGGTCTCGTATCGACTCTTTTACACATAATTTGTCATGTCACAAGCATAGTATGTCATGTAGTGATAATAGTTTCAAAGCATATTCTGCGACTTATGTTCTGATTAAGTTACCAATTATAGATCACTGTAGGAACCGTAATCTCCTATGCTGAAGTTTAGTACTGCCAGCCAAATTTCAAAACTGTGAGTGGATCATTTTTCTCAAACTAATATTTACTGATTTATTTTGAGTTAAGACTTACTTTTGAGCACTTAGGGCGTTAGCCATATTTATTTTCAATTATTTTGTAAATGAAAATGCTTTGAGAAATCATGGTTTTAAAAGTATGATATGGATTTGATTTTCAGAGACATTAGGGAAAAACCCACCTTAGTATGTAACTTGACCCATATATGGAATTGACGGATTCAGATATTGTGTGCACATGCAGTTCAGGACTAGGGATGACAGATGCCCCTAGATCCTAGATTCAGAGACTGAAGTTTAGCATAGATCCGCACCCCGGCTCTAGAATTATGGCTTGGGGGACGTCGTACGTAATGTCCTCAAACCACTCGATATCAGGACTAGGGGGACGGCGATACGTAATGTCCCTAGACCATAGTTCAGGGACAAGTAGTGGCATGTTTTGAGGGACAGCGATACGTAACTCTTCAATGTCATGGATCTGCACTCCTAGCTTTAATTAGGCGTATGGGGGGCGGCGATACGTAACTCCCATATGCGTCACGTTTTTAAGCAAATTTTCATATAAAGATTTTCCAAAAACATATTTTTCAGAGACAGTTTGACAGAAAAGATGATTTCAAGAAAGAATTTTCATAAGAAACTATGTTATGAGAGTTTTCAGAAATTTCAGACATAAATAGTTTTTGGAAAAGATTTCCAGAAAGAAAGTGGTTACAAATAAGGAAAGAAATTTCAAAAGAGATGACTTCAGATAAATCTGGTTTTAGAACCATGGATCTTTAAAAGAAAAAGGAATTTGAATTCTTATTTTTATTTTAACTGTCCACTCACTTTGATCGTTCAAACGATCTAACCCCCTCCCAATTTCTTTATTTTGCAGGTTTACCCGGAAGACGAGCTCGAGAGGATAGATACTGATGGCAGTCACTATGGAGTTGGTTCACCAGGTCAAGTCAGAGATAGAGTTCAGTTCAGTCAGAATCAGGATACGTTATGTATCATATATGTATATAGTAAAGATTACATATGTACTGCATTATAAGTGTTCATTGACATTGTTATAACGTGTAATAAATTTTAGTATTTAGAATGAAAAGTATTATACATTTATGTTGGTGAGTTGGGCAACGGTCCCATGCATGAATTTATATATGAAATGAGATTAGCAGATGTCCGAGAGTCAGAGGCTCAGGGGGATAGGACGGTTTATTCCCTGCCAGTAACATCTGCGTATTGGGGATGTTACAAATAGCTTGTATGCACGATGGAAATAGAGTAGCAATTTAAGGGAATAGTTAACAGAACCAAATAAATGATTATAACAATATGTCCAATGTCATCAATACTATAATCATTAAACTTATATAGATGTTCAGGAATAATCAATAGACATCCAAGAGAAATAAATAGAACAATTGACTATGTACAGATTAATCTCCACCAATTAAAGAGAGTTAGACTACAAAGCCTATTACACTATGTCCAATGCCATCAATACTATAATCATTAAACTTATTGTCTAATGTCATCAATATTATAATCATTAAACTTACATAGATATTCAAGAATAATAAATAGACATTAAGGAGAAATAAACAGAACAAAAAATTATATACACTTAATCTCCACTAATTAAAGGGAGTCAGGCTAGAAAGCCTGCTTTTATAATACATTATAAAGATTTCAATAAAAACAGGCCAAGCCCACGTACATACACAAGGCCCAATTGGATGGATTTTGAGGTGGGCACCATCATCCATTCAATAGGTTTCATGATAATTTATAGTTTATAGTTTGTTAAATCTTAAATAAAAATGTTTAATTTTATTTATTTCAACGTTTAAATATTATAAGAAGTTGTTAGGGAATTGTTGACAGAGGAAATTCTAGTCACCCTGGAACGAAATCGCCCTAAGACAAATGAAAGAACGAATGGAGCGAAGGACGATGGAGTGAAGAGCGACGAAGAGCTTGAGACGACCGAATTAGCGGTTAGGACGAAGATGCATGATGCAGTTGCTTCCACGATTGCAGCAGTTGAGACACATGGCCCAACGGTTGAAGGCACGATGCAGCAGCTGCAGGGAGATACTGGGACTGCCCAAGCGGTTTACAAGCTTCACTATAAAAGCTCAACCCACGATCAAGCAGTTGAGACGCACAGCCCAATGGTTGAAGGCACGATCCAGCAACTGCAGGGAGATACTGGGACCGCCCAAACAGTTTACAAGTTTCACTATAAAAGCTCACTCGGACAGAGAGAAAAGCATATCAAAATGAAGACTCAAACGAGTATTTTTTTTTTTATCTTTTAGTTTCTATACCTTTTAGGACTGTAATTTGTGTGCTTGCGCCCCTTAGAGACTTATTCACTTAATCAAACACCTATTGCTGGGACTTTGTCTCAAGAGGTTTGAACCTTACACGTTTCTCTTTCTTCTTCACGCACAAAAATCGCACAAACAGTTTTTGGCGACCACCAAAGTTGTAGAATTGGTGTAAATAGTGGAGATGCCTCCGAAAAGAAACACTCAAACTGGCTCGAGCGCGGAGGAAGGAGGACTAAAGCAAACCAACCAACCCCACGTTCCAACCGTAGTCGGTCATTTTGAAGGTCTGACAGATGCTAGTCGATACGAACCTATGAGGGAGCTCGGCCCTAACGCGGTACGCGCGTTGTTCGGTGAATTCACGCAGGATGTTGTCGAACAGGTTAGGCTTCAAAATGCGCATGTCATAGACAAATTCGTATCAACTAGCAACTCACATTACGAAAACATGGCCAAACATCTAAGCTCGTTAAATGAATTAATGGCCAAATGTGCGAATGGTGGGACGGCACTGCCGTGGACCACGCCCCTCCCTACACCAAGCAGTCATGAGGCTGGTCCTAGTAATATTCCTGCGCAAGGGACCAACATCCCTACGGTTCTCAGGAGAGGAATAAGTACTGGGGGCAATGGCCCACAATTAGGGCCAAATATGCACCAAGGGCCAAGCATGGCATAACATGAAGTGGTGTTGCCTCAAGGCATCCAGGTTTCTCATGGGCAGAATCACGATTATGCCCTACTTTTGAGAGGACCGCAGCCGCCGCCTATAGCCGTGCCATTTAATGGCAACGATATATTAAGGGAACAAATGACCGAGATCCTTCAAGACCAATTCAATCTAGGCATACGGTCAATTCAGCCAAGATATCGGAAGCCGTATCCTGATTGGATCGATGTGGCTTATCCGTGGCCTCGAAACTACAAGATACCAAATTTTTCCCAATTTACGGGGTCTGGGGAGGTTTCTACCATGGAACACATAGGGCGATTTACCCTTCAGTGTGGGGAAGTTAATGATTTCCACAAATTGAGGTTATCTCACGGTTCATTGTCAGGAGTAGCTTTCTCCTGGTATGTCAGTGTGCTGGCCAATTCGGTAGAAAGTTGGCAGCAAATGGAATAATTTTTCCATACGTAATTTTACAAGGTCGAATCTGAAGTAGCCTTGGCCGATTTGGAAAACCTAAGACAATTGCTAGGAGAGTGGGCTGAGACATTTTTACAGCGGTTTAAGGTAGCCCGAGGCCGATGTTACGTGCCTCTGCCCGAAAAGGAATTTGTGAGAATCGCTCAAAGTTGCCTCAATCTCGATCTAACAAAGAAATTTCAGGATCGTGAATTTTGGGACCTTCCCCAACTCACCACTAGTGTGGTGCGTTATGAGCGGTTATTACGAGAAGAGGAGCAAATAAAAAATTCGAGTAAAAGGACGTATTATAGAAACATTGATTATGAAATGGGCGAAGTAGACGTCGAATCGGCCGACTTATGTTTGGCCGAATTGGTTAAGGGGAAGCCTCACATTTGTAAGACGTGGACGGAGCCCCAAGCCAATGAAAAGAACGATAAAAAGAGTAGGAACTTCTCTTTTGATATCACTAAAGTGGATGCCATATTCGACCAGTTGTATAAAGATAAACAAATTAGTTTGAGCGATCGACATACGTTGCCAACAGCCGAACAAATCGGTAGTAAAAAATATTGTAAGTGGCACAATGCATGGTCTCATACAACTAATAATTGTCTTGTTTTTCGAAATGTTTTATAGGATGCCATAGAATCTGGACGAATTACGTTCGAGAAAAAAGATGGCAGTGGATAACAACCCTTTTCCAAAATCGGTGGAATTGAACATGATCAACCCAGACCTGGCCAAGATGAATCTGCCGAAGGTCAAATTAGTTCTAGACAAAGGATAGCACCATCATCGTCCAAGCGCTCTGGAAAGGATTAAGGCACCTTCAGAGCATGAAGAATGGCCGAATGTTTGTATTCGATGCAAAAACAATATATAATGGATGAGGGAGTTAGAAGAGACTTGTGAAAGGCCCATAAAGAAAGAGTCAGCAGCATGGCAGCCACGGACCTTTGCCCCAAGATTCTATGGGGGAGAATTCAAATTTCGTCCAAAATGTAAGAACGTTTAGGCAAAAAGTTCATCGGCCCAATATATGGCATTCATACCGAAGGCCACTGTCAGGACAGCGTCCAGGCAGGAATTATTCCCCCGTGGACGAAATGACGAGGACGCAGTTAAGGTGACATCAAAGAAACTATGGCCGGATGATGCGCCAACAAGGCGAAGCAAAGGCCACCATGAGTCGTAGCCCTCGCATCATGGAGAAATCAGAAACAAACAAAAAATGGAGTGACAGCAAAAAAAGAGCAGTGACGAGCGGCGATGAACGAACTAAGTTCGACAGGCGAAAGCGGCACGAAACATACGACGAAGAACCTTCTGTTGTCATTCAGTTCGGCAGTATGCCACCGGTTATGGGCAACCATTACTTGTTGCCCGTGAAATTCAAGGGGGATAACAGCGGAGGAGTTGGAACAAGCGAAGATGTCTATAATGGCAACGAGATCGAATTTGCGGTGCTCTCGATAACAGATAGGGAAGCTTCGGATGAGGAAATGACCGACATAGAAGAAGAAATAGACATCAACACCGAAGCAAGGAAAATGGTAATTTCACAAAATCGGCTTCTCAAATAATTGTATGAGGCCAAAAATCCTGCAGTCGGGACATTGGGAAAAGATTTGGGATGATATCCATTCCTCGTTTTGTATGGGACACCTAAGGTAAAACGGACCATCACCAGAGCCGAAAAATGGAGATTGGCCGTCAATAACGTCTCTCAAGGTGCACCAGCCACGTTGCTACCATCTGGATGGGACGTGGAAGAGAAATCACCTCAAGCTAACAATGAGGGCGATCAAGCAATGGAGATAGGTCTGTCAGGGAAGGTGATATTCCCAAAGCCACCACCACAAATGACAAAGCATCTGCGGTCGTTGTACGTAAAAGCAAAGGCTAATGGGATACCTATCACCAAAGTGTTGATTGATAATGGGGCAGCCATTAATGCAATACAAGTTAGGATGCTAGGACGTTTTGCAAAGTCAGAAGAAGACCTCCTCCCTACGGAAGTGGTTCTTACCGGCTTTAATGGAGGGGCGACGATGGCCAAAGGGGTTATTCCGTTGGACTTGCAGGTGGGAAGTATTACGAAAACAGTAGTATTTTTTGTCATAGATGGGCTGACAACATACAATATGCTCTTAGGACGAGACCGGATACACGGCAGCCGATGCATCCCTTCGTCCCTTCATCAATGCCTAGTTTTCTGGAATCAGAGGGACGAGGTGGAGATAGTGCATGCCGACAACAAGTCTTTCGCTGCAGAGACAAATTCGGCCGAGTAATTCATGTATGAAGGGAATTATGGGCCGACCAGAGTTCTAAATGAAGGGGAAAGCCAGACCATTATGGATCAAAATGACGAGCCGTACCCCGCAGGACTGCTGAATGATTTGTTTGCACAGACGAGACCAACCACATTGGTTTTTGGAGAGCCAACGCAGAGCAATTTAAATGAAGAACAAGCAGAATAAGGAGCAAGTCGCCCTTGCGGCCTCCAAGGCCAATTTAATGGCCTATGTAGCAGAGCGAAAAAATGAGGCCGAAGCACAGGTCGCGATTTCGGCTTTAAGAGGCAAATTACTTGCGCATTAGACGGAGGACAAGATAAGAGAGCTATGCGGAGTGGACTGTTTGATAGAAGGAGGTGAATCAATGGAAGAAAAAAAAATACGCTCTGAATGGACGGCGAAAGACAAATATCTCAAGAGGACAAGATGCATTGGACGAGGTAAATCTGGGGAGCGAGTATGATAGACGCATCACTTACGTCAGCAAGGAACTGGAGTCCCAGGTACGCGAAAAGCTAATTTGTTTACTGCGAGAGTACAAAGATTGTTTTGCTTGGGACTACAATGAGATGCATGGTTTAGATAGGACGTTGGTGGAGCATAGGTTGCCAATCATGCCAAGCCATATGCCTCATAAGCAGCATCCTCGGAGGTTTGCGCCCAATGTCATGCCTGATATTAAGAAAGAAGTTGAACGCCTTTTAGAGGCGAAGTTCATTAGGACGACCAGATATGTGGAATGGTTATCAAATATCGTTCCAGTCAGGAAAAAGAATGGAAAAATAAGGATCTGTATAGACTTCAGAAATTTAAACTTAGCGACACCAAAAGATCAATACCCAATGCTGACAGTAGATTCCCTAGTGGACTCCACGGCGGGGTACCAAGTCTGCTCTTTTATGGATGGGTATGCAGGTTATAATCAGATTTACATCGCCGAAAATGATATACACAAAACAGCCTTTAGGTGCCCAGGCTCTCTAGGGTGTTATGAATGGGTAGTGATGCCGTTCGGCCTGAAAAACGCTGGTGCCACTTATCAGCGGGCCATGAATTTGATCTTTTATGACATGATCGGTGAATCTGTAGAAGTCTATGTGGACGATATAGTGGCGAAATCTGTGACCATGGAAAAACATTTTAGCCATTTAGCAACGGCCTTTGAGCGAATGAGAAAGTTTAAACTAAAATTGAACCCTGCCAAATGTGCTTTCGGGGTGTGCGCAAGAAATTTCCTAGGTTTTCTAGTGCACCAACGGGGAATCGAGATTGACACTAATAAATCTCGGTCGATCACCGAAGCTATACCACCCCGAAATAAGAAAGAGTTACAGAGGTTCTTAAGGAAAATTAACTTTTTAAGACGATTTATCTCCAATTGTGAAGGGAAAACAAAAGTGTTCTCCTCCTTATTAAGGTTGAAGGACAAGGACGAATTCGTCTGGACCGAAGAAAATCAACAAGCTTTTGACAGCCTGAAGAAATACTTATCACAACCACCGGTGATGGTACCTCTAGTGCTAGAAAGGCCAATGAAATTGTACATATCGGCCGAAGAACAGTCCATAGCTGGGATGATCGCGCAAGATGATGACATGAACATTGAGAGAGCCATTTATTATATTAGCAGACAATTGCTGAATTATGAATGTAATTATTCTCCAATGGAGAAATTATATTTGGCTATATATTTCACATGTACTAAATTACGAGCCTACCTTAGGCCGAACATAGTGTATTTGATCACAAGAATTAATATAATAAAGTACATGTTTTCTCATCCTATCTTGCATCAAAGAGTTTGGTTTTGTTCACTGTCACTTTCAGAATTTGATATATGGCATGAGCCCCAAAGGGCCGTTAAAAATCAAGCTTTGGCCGATTTCTTGGCCGATCACCCATGTTTGAGCACTATTAGAGAAATAGAAATGGATCTGGATGAATGCAGCCGGAAACCATGGACGATGTATTTCGACGGATCCAGCACAACGAAATGAGCTGGAATAAGGATTATCTTAGTCAGTCCGTTGGGGGAATCATTTTGGTTCTTAATCAAGTTGAACGAATATTGCACTAATAACCAGGCCGAATACGAAGCCTTGATACTTGGGTTGGAGATACTACTCAACATGGGAGTAACCCATGTATCCATTAAGGGGGATTCGCAACTAGTAATCCAATAAGTGATAGGAACCTTTAAATGCCAAAGCCCATCAGTCATGGCATTATTGGATGTGGCCAAAGAGTTGGTAGAGCGATTTGATAATGCAGAGTTGGAACACGTTCCAAGGGCAAAAAATGAATTGGCCAATAGTTTAGCTCAAGCAGCTTCCGGGTACAAGCAAGCAAACATATATGGTATATATAGAAACGGCGAGGTGAAGCCGGTCCTGATGCGATGAAAGGAAGGGACAAATGTCACGACCGTTGAAATCGAAAATGAGGACGATTGGAGAAGCAAAATCAAGACGTTTTTAAAATAGCCCGAAGGAGGGAAGGATCGAAGGCTAAAACTTAAAGCCCTGAACTACGTAGTCTCAGAAGATGTGCTATATAAAAAATGACAAGATGGATTGTTGTTGAAATGTGTATGGCCAGATGAATCCAAAACTATCATGGCCGAAGTGCATGAAGGTGTTTGTGGGGCACACCAAGCAGGAGTAAAGATGAGATGGTTGATTATACGAAGCGGTTATTATTGGCCGAAGATGGGAGAATCGTGCATCTCGTATGCCAAATGATGCATTTCTTGTCAGAAGCACGGGCCTATTCAAAGGGCACCAGCGACCGAGATGATCCCAATCATTATACCGTGGCCGTTTATAGGATGGGCAATAGACTTGATAGGGAAGATTTACCCAGCATCAAGCAAGAGGCATACTTTCATCATTGCTATTGATTTCTTTACCAAATGGGTGGAAGCTATCCCAGTTGTGGAAATCTCCCAAGAACAGATCATCATGTTCATAAAAGAGCATATAATGCACCGATTTGGTATACCACAAACAATAATGGTAGACCATAAAACCTCATTAAACGGTGAAAATGTGAAAGATTTGATGGCCGAGTACGGAATCTGGTTGGTAAACACTACCCCCTATTACCCTCAGTCAAACGGTCAAGCAGAATCGTCCAATAAGACCCTTAAAGGGTTGATTCAGAAGATGGTGACAGACAACGCTAGACGATGGGACGAATATTTGAGTCAGGCTCTATGGGCCTATAGGACGTCACCACGAACAAGTACTCCAGTGACACCGTTTCAGTTAGTGTATGGTCACGAGGCTGTGCTTCCAGTAGAAATGAATATCGAGTCCACCGGGGTAATGTTACAAGAAAAGCTGACAAAGGAAGACACTACGACGAGGCAATGATCCATAATTTGTTGGAATTGGACGATATCAGATGTGATGTGCTAAATCGTCTAGAAGCACAAAAGAGAAAAATAGCCAAGGAATATAATCTCAGAGTAATGGCTAAATCGTTTAGGGAGGGCGAATTAGTGTGGAAAACTATATTACCACTTGGTTCTAAGGACCCGGCGTATGGCAAATGGTCGCCCAACTGGGAAGGCCCATTCGTGGTGAAAAATGTGTTACCAAATGGAGCCTACCATTTGCAGGACTTAAACGGAAGAGTGCATGCAAGAGCGATAAATGGCAAGTACTTAAAGAGATATGTGCCCTCTTTGTGGGAGCACGAAAATGTACAAAATGCATTGGAATAATAATGTATTTTCATTAATTACGGACGAAAACGTCCTAAAAATACAAGGATATGCGCGATATAACGTCTTACAACAACCAATAATTTTGGCCCGAAGACTGCCGAAAACCCCCGGACAGCTCCTTAATGGCCGAAAGTGTCTCTCTCCTCAAGCGCCATTCGTCTTGAATCCCCAAACCCACTGCATCCAAATCGGCCAAGCTTTTCTCAAAATTTATACGGGCCAGACCTTCATACTCTGCCATAGACTCGTCCATCTCCGTTACTTGAGTAGCAATGGTCCTCCTCTTAGCCTCTTTTCTCATATGGCTTTCCTCGACAAGACGCTGAATCTCTTGTAACTTTCGCTCTAGGTCCAGGAAGACCGATTCCTCGATCATCATTTCTTCTGTAGTGTCCCTCAAGGCCTGATGAAGGGCGTCAAGAGAGCCACATAGCGTTTCTTTCCTCATTACAGAGGAGTGAAGCCCAACCCTCTGGTTGTGCATATTGTGATACCGAGAGAGATAAGGGCTGCTATGTCGTCTTGCATTTCTTAGAGGAAAAGCCGATCGTCAACCGATATGGGCAAGGTAGGAAGGGTTAATATTCTGCTTAATTCGGAGGAGCTTTTGTCCAATTGAAGGATGTTTTCTGGCTGAGCAGCCTGACTAACCTCCAGTGCAGCAAAGGAAGCGTATTGACCAAGAATCTCTCGAAGGCCCTCCAGGTTTGTACTGGTGTTGACGGAAGGCGAAGGGGGCCGAAACGAAGCAGAGGACAATCGCCCAAAGCGGTCCAAAATGTTCTGGACCGATTGCAGCAATGGGTCGGATACCTGCACACGAAGAAGGAATTAGCAAAATGAACTAAGGCCATAAGCTAAAGGAAATGGGAGAAAGACTTACCACCCCAGAACCAGAACTGGAAGGCCGATCCACCAATGCCTCAAATGCCTCAGCTTGTGGCTGCACTAGTTCTTGCTGAGATGAAGGATCTGATGATGATGGATGCTAGGGGACAAGGGCCAGCGGCCATGCGGCTTCAGAAGAAGATGGACGAACAGGAGAACTTTGTAGCAAGATGGGAGACTCGGCCCGGGGGGCGATGATTGTTCAGAAGCGGCTAACGCTGGGACCATCGGAATAGGAGCTGCGGAAGAAGCAATCATGAAAGCCGGAGAAGACAGTTGTTCAGGCACAAGGGACTCCACTCGAGAATGAGAGGATGGAGGAGCCAAAGACGACGGTTGTACGGAGGCCGAAGTCTGGTGCGCAGAAGTACTTGGAGATACTAATTCTTGCGTTGGACGTTACGGCGCAGTAGTAGGCCGAGCATCTGTAAAAGAATTAGAGTCGGATGAATCAGAAATGTAAATGACTTCATCTTCTTCGTAAATGCGACGAACTACGTCGTCTTTATACATAGACCGAGCCTCCTCTAACAACTCCAATTCGGCCAAACTATAAAGGCCGTCCACGTCCCTATAACCCCCTCGAAGCCCTGAGGCATACATCCTGCGTACTAAGGGATAAAGTTGCTTGAGGTGGTGCCAAAGAGACCCAGGCAGCCAAATAGGCTCTGGCACTTCAGCCTCATCTTCCGAATCCTGCACAATTGGTACAGAACCGTCTGAAGAGAATCGCTCAAATAGCGGATGGTCTCTTGGAATTTTCTCGACTCTGGGACGCGAACAGCCAAATTCAATATATGGCTCCATACTTTGGGGATCGGCTCCAACTGCACCGCCCTCTCCTGGTAATTGCTCCATGATGGGACCCTCGGCCGCTTCATCCGCATCAGAAAGAAACTGAACGACCGACATTTCTGCTGGTCCCACCTCCTCGCCTCCACCTATAGGAGCTTCGGACCACGGAGTTCGCGCCGTTTCGGGCATTACGGAAGGTGGCTCAATCCTAAGCACCTGCACAAGATACACAATTATGATTTCAGAGTACATCAAACTCATGTGAAAAAGAAGACGGGTCTTAAACTCATACCTTAGAGCGACGGACGAGCGGCACGTCCGAATCAGAGCTACGACTGGGAGAAGGCTGTCTCCTTTTAGCAAGCTTTATTTTCTTGGGCTTGGATGCCTCAGTTGCCTTTTTCGACCCCGTCGGCTTAGAGGACTTGGGGGACAAAGGAATGGAAGAAAAAATTCTCATGGAAGGCAAGGAGAAAAATCGTTCGCGGGCAGGTGGCCAGAAACGATCAAAAGAGGAATGAACAGACATGCAAAGAGCAAAAGGAGCGATAACAAAAGAAGAGATCAAAGAGCGAGTTTCCGCCAAGGAATCCTCAACTTCAGAGACTGAAAAGACCTTAAAATGGTCTGACAAAGTAGAACGCGTGTGAAAGAAAGAAAGAGGCCACCCTTGAACGAAGCCAAATTGACGGGCAACGAAGTTGGATGAGTACACCTCTACTCCGGCCTTGCCATTGGCCCCAGTCATGATGTCATGAATCAGGTCGCGGCTATATAAAAACTCGCGCCATATGCGAAGACCTGATTCGTCCTCTTTCGAAAGAGGGAGGTCATGGACGAAGGATGGACTATCCGACACAGAAAAAGGGAAAAAAAAAAGAACCCGAGGAAGAGTATAGAAATACTCAAAAACAGCGCGAGGGGAGAAAGAAGATGGCCGAAGTTGAGAAAAAAGAAGACCGACACAATGATAAGGGTGAGTTGAATCAATTGTGCTGAAGACAAGGAAATAGGCTCTCAACCAGAGTTGAACGAGCCATAGGGGACCAGAGGCAATGGGTGATGCCCCCGACCGAAGTTGTTTCTGGAGGACGGCCAATCCCCGATATATGGCGACAAGTAAAAAGAAGCCCAGGTCTAAGTGATGGCCGTGGGCAAGGTCGGAAGAGATAGAGAGATAGTGATGAATGGTATTTCTATCACTATTTCCCACTCATTTAACCTAATATTTTGTATAGTTTCTTGAGTTTTGTGAATATTTTGATGTGTTTTGTGTTATTTTGTAGATAAATAAAGTTTCAGGACATTCTGGAGGTGATTTGGGCCAAAACAGTGAAAATTGGACGAAAATGGCATTTTGGTAAATTCCCGCGTCGCGACGCCTAACGTGCGCCGAACAGTGCTAACGTGCGCCTGGTCCACGTGTCAAAATCTGAGAAAAGTTTGACTTTGCTAACGTGCGTCGTGCCACGTGTCACCATCACAGCCGATCTGCTAACATGTGTCGTGCCACGTGTCAGCATCCTACGGTGCCGACAATCGCCATCGCCACATGTGCCACGTGTCACTCCACGTCATCAGCCACATCACTAGGTTGACCAAGTCAAACTGCCACCTCACCGCCACGTCATCATCAGCCAATCAGGAAGTGCCATGTGTCGCAATCCTACGGTGCCGACAGTCTCTTTCCCACACATCACCACGTCACCGCCACGTCACCGCCAATCATTGAGTATCTAATCCTTATCTGACACGTGGCGGATAAGAATCTCATTGACCAATAAGAAGCCGCCACGTGTCACAATAATTGAAGCCCAACCACCTCGCCACGTGTCACCTTATCAGCTTATCCAGAATCTGCAAACCGACGAACCAGAGCGTGCCACGTCGACAGAAGCTGGCATAGCGACGCCAAAGGCCTTGGCGTCGCGACGCTGGAAGCCTACCAGGGCCTATAAATAGAGCTTCAAATTTCAGTTTTAGTTGTACCACTCTCTCATCTCTTTGATGTAAAGAGAGAGTTTCTCTCTCTTGTTTCTTTTAATTTTTAGTTTTTTTTAGTTTTTAGTTTTGTAAATAATTTTAATTACGTTGTGTTAATATAGTAATTTACTTTTTTACTTTTTATAGTTTTTACTATTCACCATGAGGAGGTAACTTCCCCAGCTATGGTGAAAGGTAATTCTTTTACTGTTACTATTTAGATTAATCTCCCTTAAAAATAATATATTCACTATTTAAAATATTGACTTAAAAAGGATACCGCCAGATTGGTCGGTTGGTAATATTATCACAAGTTTATATATTATTTTATGGGAGATATCTAAAATAGTAAATAGTAAAAGTAATTCCTTTTACCTTAGCATTTTATTTTATTTTATTTTACTTTTCAGCTTTTACTTTATGTCTTTTACTTTTCAGTATTTTTACTTTATGACTTTTACTTTTAAGTTTTTACTAGCCCTAGTTATGTGTTAGTTATCTGGGGTTGTGATGAATTCTAATATCACCGGTTTATAAAGGGTTATTTTATAGTTTGGGTAATTTAAAGGTTTACTTATTAAGTCTTAAGCTTAATGCTTCTTGTTGTCTGATCACCAATAAGATTGATGTGGTAAATCTAAATTGAACTAGACATAGGGATTTTAGGTTTCAGCCTTAGACTTAATAGCCCACGATCTTCCTTGAGGATAGATAACCCTTTAATAGATTTCTTTACAGGATAGACATATACCTGTCGGGCGGGGGTAGCTATAATTGGAACTTAAACTTAATGAATCCAGATAATTTGGTTGACATAGACATATGGTTCAATTGGGTTAAACTGGGTATTTGCGTCTGACCATCGACATAGGCTTTTGCATAATTTAGTGTTCCAGGTTAGTAAGATGATTATTTTATTACACCAACATAAAATAATCACTTCATCTTTTAAAAGATATTAGAAGGATTCACAACCCTAGATCTTTGTGTCTTTTGTTATTTTCTTTAGTATTTTCTTTTGTCTTTTTATTTATTTAGCAAATCTACAATCAACCAAATCAATCAAGCAATCATTCTCTTATCCCTCAATTAGATATCTGTAAATAAATAGATTCAATAATTAATAACAACACTAGGAATTAAGTCCTCGTGGGATCGATATTTTTATACTACTTGAACGATACGTGCGCTTGCATTATACGTGTGTGTTTACGCCGGTCAGATAGCCCGCCACAGGCTTTTGGCTAGGCACACAAATGATGTATTTGCACAGCCAATAATGAAGGAAATTCGTTCACTCTAACATCGAAACAGGACCAGCCATTTTCGAAAACGTGCGAAGAAAAGAAGAATATGATGAAAAGGACGAATGGTCCATTGAAGGATGAGGGAAACAGAAGTTTGTACAAGCCGAGATGGTCACTCCAAGTGGGGCCAGTCCAGTAAGAGCACCAATATCACAAAGGGTGATAGTGAGGGGCCCGACCGGAAGAATGAATACATTGTATTTAGAAGACCAAAAGAGCAAAGAAATAGGAAACAAGTTACGGTCAAAAAGGGGCAAAGCTAATGAAAGCTCGATGAAAGGAAGAATGTGATGTTTGTCCAAAATGGCTCGAGTATCCGCATGCAACAACATACGTTGAAACCAGGCTTCGAATGCGGTATCGGGTTTGGGCCAAGTGCGAATCAGATTAGACTGAGCGAGATGAGAGATGTTTAGTGGCTCAGAAAATGGGAGGCTAGAAGAAGAGGGGAACTGCTGAGCCAACGAGCCGTTGCAATAGTGTCATCTTCAACGAAGATGGGGCCAAGAGCGCACTGGCCGAAATTCTCATCAAGAGTGTGAATGCCAAAGGTGCCCACGAAAGAAGATTCCAGCACCATCTTATAATTGGCGAAGGTTGAGGCGCTAGTTTTGGGAGCAGAGGATGAAGAAGCCATTGATAACATGAGGTCGAGAATGCGATAAAAATTAGTTTGCAGAGGAAGTCGAAGGTAAAGTGAGAGCCAGAGGGGGATAAATCCTTATGTAACATACAAAGGGTTTAACCTAGGACAGGTGTCGCAATACGAGTCATCGAGAAGTGAAAGCGGCGGGAAAATGGAAAAGGATGAAAGGTTGCCCTAGACAGGTGTTCGAATACAACTCGCTGCGAAAGTGACGTGCGACGGAAGGAAACATGGAAGTGACGTAAAAACGGCTTTTAAACAGGCCTCATGATGAAACGTATAGGAAAGGGCCGCACATTTATTGTAGAAGTGATAGGTTCACGAAGGACTCCAAAAGGAAGCCCGACAGATTACAGAGCGAAGAGTTCCACCACGAGTTTTACCTCGCTCGACTTTGCAGCATCGGCCTACAGTAGATCGGCCGAACCTCAAAATCTTAGCATCGACCTCCAAGATCGGTCAAGGACAAATGTCAATACTACATCCTCTAGAGGTATCGCCCAAGATGTTGCCATTATTGGCACAAGCAGTAAAGGCAAAATTGATATGAAAAGACCATCAGGCCGCATGCTTACTTTCGGCAAAAAACCAGACCTAGAGTAGGGAGCCCCCCAATTGGTCAAGTAACACATGGAAAAAATCACTTCACGTGAAAACAGTATCATGGCTTGGGAGTATATAAAAAGAGGAAGGTTGAAGAAGTAACTTGCAAGGTCTCCCAACCGCCCATTTAAGGGCCGACCTTACTCAAAACATCGCAACTTGGCTCTCCGTAACCAAGCGGACTCCCTAAGATGAAAAAGAAAAGATCGGAAAGACAGAAGAAAGTCGAGAAAAATAAAAGATCTGCATGAAACAAAGGCCATTAGAAGCGAAAGCTTCTCTTCGATGAAGTGTGAAATGAAATGTAAAGAGATTAGCTAACGGCCATCCACACGGTGTGAGGTGTGAAATGGAATGTAATGGTGTGGATGGACTATATCCATTAGCGATGGCTGACCAGGGTCCTTTGTGTGGAAGGTACTACATCTCCTGGTTGCGGATGGGTTACGACCGGTGACAACAGCGGATCGTATGCCTCTACGCAGAGGGTGCCGCACTCCTCGGCTTCGCAGGTTCTCTGGACTGAGGGACCGACCGGGGGACTAGATTCCCACACTCTCTGGACTGGGGATCGGCCAGGAGACTTGCTCGGTTGGAGTGGTGGTCATCCCTACACGAGGAAGGAACGAACCTGGACGAAAAGCCGAAAAATCGCCCTAGAATAAAGAGGAATGATCGTACAAGTTTCTATCATTCCAATCTATACGCCTTTTCGTCGATGGAAGACCGAAAAAATTCACCTCGATCTTCACTTCCGGTTCAATCAAGGTGAATTTGGGGGACAATTGTTGACAGAGGAAATTCTAGTCACCTTGGAACGAAATCGCCCTAAGACGAAGGAAAGAACGAAGGGAGGAAGGACGATGGAGCGACGAAGAGCGACGAAGATCTTGAGACGACCGAATTAGCGGTTAGGACGAAGATGCATGATGCAGTTGCTTCCACGATCGCAGCAGTTGAGACGCACAGCCCAACGGTTGAAGGCACGACCCAGCAGCTGCAGGGAGATACTAGGACCGCCCAAGCGGTTTACAAGCTTCACTATAAAAGCTCAACCCACGATCAAGCAGTTGAGACGCACAGCCCAACGGTTGAAGGCACGATCCAGCAGCTGCAGTGAAATACTGGGACCGCCCAAGCAGTTTACAAATTTCACTATAAAAGCTCACTCGGACAGAGAGAAAAGCAGATCAAAATGAAGACTCAAACGAGCATTTTTTTTATTTTTTAGTTTCTATAACTTTTATGACTGTAATTTGTGTGCTTGCGTCCCTTGGAGGCTTATTCACTTAATCAAACACCCCTTGCTGGGACTTTGTCTCAGGAGGTTTGAACCTTACACGTTTCTCTTTCTTCTTCGCGCACAAAAATCGCGCAAACAGGAATAACACTAACAATATTTTGAAATACCTTCAAAATATATATAATATATAGTGACAATAGTAAATAGTGTAATTAATCATATTTTAATGACAAAATTTTAATGAGATAAAAAAAAATTGCAACAAAATTTATGTTTCTCGGTTTATTAAATTTATACATATTATAAATAAATATTGTCATACTCTTACAGCATCCTATTATATTGGATTCAACCTTTAACGTTTGATTTTTAATTTTTCATTTCTATTTGTATAAAGCTCGAAAAGTAATACTAGTCATTTTAAATTGTATATAAGGTTTTATCCAAAATGATGTGTATTCACTAAATGAATGGTGAAATAATATCATAAATTCACTTTCCGTAAGGGCATAAGAGTTGGTTTTCAACCATGTTACTAAAGCTTGCCACCCAAGGTATTAAGGGAGGTAGTGTGTTAAAAATTCATTTTGAGTTGCCCACTCCGTTACTTTTAACCATATATAATAAATTCAATGAAAATCTTGTTGTGACAAATTTGAGGGTAATTGGTTGTACAATAGATTGATTCTCCAAAACACACTTAATGCTGAAAGAAATATTTCCTCATTTCAGTTAGAAAACTACGAAAACATATTAGGTATTATATGGAAACTTTTTTTATGATATAATGGAGAGTGGTGTTGTTAAATTTTGTGTTTTTAATTTAATAATAGTGTTGACGGTGGATTTTGGTCTCAGTGCAATAAGGGAATATCACTCCCGAGGTAATCCTCCTTCAATAGTGAATTTGTTTGGTTATGGGAGAAACCAAAAGCAAACTTAGCAGAAGGTAGATAATGCACCAATCAGACAAATAGATCTAACGTCTCGGCGGATGTTTGTCCGACCTACGTCCACGGGCACAAATAGGACTATATTTTTATTGCTGAAACTCGTAATTCTTCTGTCTTTTTACAGGTTTGATTCTGATTCCTTCACCATTATAAATAGAACGGTAGAGTATGTGTAAAAGGAATCAGAATCAAACCTGTAAAAAGACAGAAGAATTACGAGTTTCAGCAATAAAAATATAGTCCTATTTGTGCCCGTGGACGTAGGTCGGACAAACATCCGCCGAACCACGTTAGATCTCTTTGTCTGATTGGTGCATTATCTACCTTCTGCTAAGTTTGCTTTTGGTTTCTCCCATAACCAAACAAATTCACTATTGAAGGAGGATTACCTCGGGAGTGATATTCCCTTATTGCCCTGAGACCAAAATCCACCGTCAACAGTTGGCGCCGTCTGTGGGGATTCCGAACCTGCAGATTATGTTCTTCTTTACAAATTCTGTGGCCTTTTTCTCCGTGATGGTGGATAGCGGCTCGGCTTCCGCCCATTTTGTGAAATAGTCTATGGCCACGATTGCATATTTCGCCTGCCCTCGCCCTTTTGGCATTGGCCCTATGATATCTAGCCCCCACTGTGTGAACGGCCAGGGGCTGGACATGGTGGTTAATTGTTCTGCCGGTTGACGGTGGATGTTGGCATTTTTCTGACAACCTTCACATTTTTGAGCTACCCTCACACCGTCCTGATGCATGGTCGGCCAGTAAAATCCTTATCTTAAGGCTTTAAAGGCGATTGATCTTCCTCCGGTGTGACTTCCGCAGATGCATGCGTGGATTTCTCTGAGCACATAATCTGCTTCCTCTTTCGCCAAGCATCTCAGGAGGGGTACGGTGTAGCCTCTTCGGTAGAGTACCCCTTCGATTAAGGAAAACTTGGTGCTCTTGAATTTTAGTTTTCTGGCTTCCTTTCTGTCCTCGGGTGTCTCTCCTGTTTCCAAATATTTTCTGATCGGTTGTAGCCATGAAGTTTCATCTTCTTTATCCAGGGTTCCTACTTCGAGTTCTCCTACGCTCTTTTCTCGGAGGCAGATTATGGGGATTGTTCTGGGATCCTCGGTCTTCATTGAGGATGTGAGCCGGGCCAGGGAGTCTGCTTAACAGTTGTCTTCTCGTCCGATTTGTTCGAAGCGTACGTTCCCTACTTTCTCCATCATCTTTTTTACTTCGGCTAAGTAAGCTATCATGGTCGGCTCCCTGGCCTGAAATTCTCCCTTTAGTTGTTGAATGGCTAGCTGAGAGTCACTCCTTACTACCACGTTGTGGACTCCCACTACTGTGCATAGCCTTAATCTGGCCAAGATTGCTTCGTACTCTGCCTCATTGTTCGTGGTTTCGAAGGCGAACCTTAAGGCAAACAATACTTTTTCCCCCCTGTTATTTTTTAACACGATCCCGGCTCCGCCGCCCTGTGAGCTGACAGACCCGTCTACTGACATCTCCCACTTGTCTTCCCCTACCGTCAAGATCTAGGGTTCGGTGAATTCTGCAACAAAATCCGCCAAAGCCTGTCCTTTCATTGCTACCCTCGGAAGGTAGGAGATGTCATGCTCACTTAACTCCACCGACCACTTCATCAACCTTCCCGAGGCCTCTGGTTTTTGTAAGATTTGTCGCAAGGGGTGGTCGGTGTAAACTTTGATAGGGTGGGCTTGGAAGTAAGGCCGCAATTTCGTAGCTGCGGTGATCAAAGATAGGGCGACTAGTTCATGTATGGGATACCGGGTTTCTGTGTCCAACAGGGCTTTGCTGACATAGTATACTAGTCTTTGGATTCGGTCGGCCTCTTGCACCAGCACCGAACTTACTGCGTGTTTTGAAACAGCCAAGTATAAGTATAATGTCTCTCCTGGGAGAGGTTTTGCTAGGAGCGGGGGCTGTGCTAGATATTGTTTCAGTTGTTGGAAGGCCTCCTCGCACTCCGAAGTCCAGTCGATCCCCTTTTGGGCTTTCTTGATGGCTTTGAAGAAAGGGTGGCATTTGTTGGTTGCTCGGGAGATGAATCGGTTAAGCGCGGCTAGCCTGCCGGTTAGACTTTGAACTTCTTTCACTGTCCTGGGAGATTTCAAGTCCAGTACGGCTTGTATCTTTTGTGGATTTGCTTCTATGCCCCTGGAGCTCACCATGTAGCCTAAAAACTTTCCGGAGGCCACCCCGAAGGCGCACTTTTCTGGGTTGAGTTTTAAATGGTATTTCCTCAATAACTCAAAGGTTTTCTTCAGGTCGGTCATGTGGCACCCTGGCGCCTCAGACATTGTTATCATGTCGTCAACATACACCAGCATTGTTGTGCCGATGAGTGGTTTGAAAATCTTGTTGACCAGTCTTTGAAAGGTGGCTCCTGCGTTTTTTAATCCGAAGGGCATTACTTTATAACAGTAAAGCCCCTGATCGGTGACAAATTGTTTTTTCCCTCGTCAGCAGGGTGCATCTTGACCTGGTTGTATCCCGAGAAGGCGTCCATAAAGCTCAGCAGTCCCTTGCAGGCTGTCGTATCTACCAGCTGATCTATGTTTGGCAGTGGGAAGCTGTCCTTCGGGCATGCCTTGTTGAGGTCGGTGAAGTCCACGCACATCCTCCACTTCCCGTTTGCTTTCTTTACTAATACCACGTTCGAAACCCATTCAGGGTACTTGACTTCTCTGATGAAGCCTGCT
This sequence comes from Zanthoxylum bungeanum, assembly GCA_019454045.1. NCBI lineage: Eukaryota > Viridiplantae > Streptophyta > Magnoliopsida > Sapindales > Rutaceae > Zanthoxylum > Zanthoxylum bungeanum. The sequence continues at coordinate 24,690 of SKCR01045558.1, read as the reverse complement.
TTTAACAGTTTTTCCACTTCGGACGCCACTGCTCCGCACCGTTCTTGGTTAAAGATTCTTCTTTTCTGTTTAACTGGTTTGTGTGTCGGGTTTACTGCCAAGCGGTGACTGATGAACTTTGGATCAATCCCGGGCATGTCATTGTGTCCCCATGCGAAGATGTCGGGGTACTCCCGTAGGCATTCCAGCAGGTCCTTTTTTAGGATTTCGTCCAAGTTCCCCCTATCTTTATGCTTTTATTCGGTCCGAACAGGTTGACTTCTTCTAATTCTTCGGCTGCCTCTAGCCGGGCAACTTTATCCGGGCGAGGACCCGGGTCCTTCCTTGGATTTTCCTCGTCTTCCCCCCTTTGCCTCTTCCTGGTGCTTCCTTCGATGCAGAGGGTTTCTCGTGAGAGAGTGGCGAAACAGCTACGGGCTATTTTCTGACTTCCGCATATGATTCTGATCCCTTCCCGGGTAGGAAATTTCAGTTTCAAGTAGAAACATGACATCGCAGCCTTTGTTTTCATCATAAAAGGCCGACCGACAATGACTTGGTAACTGCTCAGGCAGTCCACCACGGTGAAGTTTACCATGACTGTCCGGGTTCTGGGGTGAGTTCCGATGGTTGTTGCCAGTTGTATTCTTCCCAGCGGGATGACCGTTGAGCCTCCAAAACCATATAGGGGGTGCCGTCATTAGTTAGGGTTACGTATTCTACTCCCAGGCTTTCTAAGGCTTCTTTGGATATTATGTCTACCGCGCTTCCGGGGTCTACCAGGATTCTATCCACCTCTGCGCCGCTGATTGTAGCTTTGATTATCAGCGCATCATCATGGGGAAAACTCACCCCTCGTGCATCCTCGTCGGTGAACATTATGGGCACCGACCGACTCCCTTGTAGTGTCGGGGGTCTTTCTGTTCCTAGCACCTCTGCCCATTGAGCTCGGCTATAGTTCTTTCTTGACCGGTTAGAGTCCCCAGCCAGTGTACTTCCCCCTGCGATGATGTTCACTTGTCGGCTTCGTGCCCTCTGTCTGGCCGCCATGGTTTCATGGTCGATATAACTATTTAGATACCCATTTCGGGCTAGGTCCTCCATCTGTTCCCGCAGATCTTTGCATTCGTCCGTTGTGTGCCCCCTTAGGTTATGATGTATGCAGTAAGACTTCTGGTTCCTTTTATCTGGGGGGAACCTCCTGAGGTCGGGTTCTATCAAGAGGCCCTTTTCCTGTATCTCCATGATGATTTGCCCTGGTGGCTTGCTCAGGGGAACATAGGTTTCTTCTCGGACTACATGATTCACCTGGGTCGCGACCCCTCTTTCCTGATCTCTTCGAGGTATCGGTTTGAATTCTTTGGGTTTCGGATTGAATCTTTTGAATTCCCTGTCCGGTCGTCGGGGGGTCTCTGTTCTTGCTGTTCTTTCCCGAATGGCCGTCCCCCTTCAGGAGATCTTTTCTTCGCTTTCTACCAAGACGAACTTCCGGGCTACCTTTAGAGCGGTGGCATAATCCGGCGTGTCCTGGATTCTTAGATGAGTCCATAATCTCCCGACCTTTAGGGCTCCCTTTAAGCTTTCTAGGGCTTCTAGGGACTCATATCCCCCAACTTCCAGTACCATGTTGTGGTATCTTTCAATAAAATTTTTCAGGGGCTCGTCATCTCCTTGCTTCATAAGTCTCAATTCTCCAATCGTTCTTTTGGGGACGCAGGCCCCTTTAAAGTGTCGAATGAACGACTTCTTAAGCTGTGTGAAGCTTCTAATGGTTCCCGGGGCCAGGCTTCTGTACCATAAGATGGCGGGTCCACCTAAAGTTAAAGGGAACACTTTGCAGATGGCATCTCCTACTACTCCCTGGACTTCCATTAACAAGACAAAGCTTTCGATGTGCGATTTCGGGTCAGAGTGGCCTTTGTAAGGTGCCATGGTCGGCATGTTGAATCGCTTTGGGAATTTTGCCGACCTTATTTTTTCCGCGAGGGGAGATTCCTCCTCACCGTCCCGGGCATCACTTGCGTCAGCCTTGAGGCCTACCCCCCACTTGGTCATCTCCTTTTTTAACCAAGATTTCATCTCACTGGTCGTGCCGCCATGTCGTCTTTTGTGCCTCTCTGTGCGTCCTATGCCCCGGGTGCGGCGTTTCTCATGGTTTGAAATTTCTCGCACATCCTCGCTATATTCCCTGCCTTCTCTTCGGGAGTCGTGGAGGCTATCATATGAGGGATCAGGTGATTGTCCTCTTCGTCCTCTTTCCTCCTCTTCCCATGTGTCCTCTGTTTGTGAATCTTTTTCTACAACCACAGATTTTATCCCGTAGGGGCCCCTCCTCCTGGGCCCATCATCCTCGCTAGTATCTACCACCCTTTTCCCTTCTGCTTTCTCACCTCTTCTTCGACTGGTTCCGCCTTTGGGTCTCTCGTTGTTCGTTCCTTCCATTCTCTCCAGCCGATCTATCATGGATTTCATGTTTTCTTCCATCTTTTTCATCCAGTCTGTTGCCGGACTCTCTGAAGATTGATGATTTCCACCCTCTGCCATTGTCTTACTACGAGTTGCTTTTTGAAAGTTCCCCACAGACGGCGCCAACTGTTGACGGTGGATTTTGGTCTCAGGGCAATATGGGAATATCACTCACTCCCGAGGTAATCCTCCTTCAATAGTGAATTTGTTTGGTTATGGAGAAACCAAAAGCAAACTTAGCAGAAGGTAGATAATGCACCAATCAGACAAAGAGATCTAACGTGGTTCGGTGGATGTTTGTCCGACCTACGTCCACGGGCACAAATAGGACTATATTTTTATTGCTGAAACTCGTAATTCTTCTGTCTTTTTACAGGTTTGATTCTGATTCCTTTTACACATACTCTACCCTTCTATTTATAATGGTGAAGGAATCAGATTCCTCTTAGTATGAGGTTTCCTAGCTGAAACAATCTCATGCTCCCTCAAGGAAACCTTTACCAAATCTATCTTTTACTTCCTTTGTCCTACTAGGACTCTGACTCCTCAGTTTTCCCATGAAAGTAGGGTAACTTATCTTCTGGAGCATATCCCGCCATGCTCCCGGTCTTCATGTGGTCGGTCATGATAGTCTTTTGTACCGGGAGTGCTTCTGTTGACCTGATAAGTGCCCGGTCATCTTGAATTTAAGTGCTCGGTTGCCGATCATAAAGTGCTCGGTATCTTCATGTTGTGGTCGGTCTTTTATTTGTAAAACGCTCGGGCCCTTACTGCTGGTTTTTTATGGGTCGGGTCGGTGTTAGTGATCTCACCCAAGAAGGGAATTACCTTTTTACCCTCGTCGTGCTGTTTTAAATATCATAGTGCCTGAAAACACCATCAACAAATAGTATGAATTTATTATATATAATTATATGATTATTATTATTATTATTATTATTATATTATTATTATTATTATCTCTACACCATCAAAAAAATTTGATAATGTCAATGAATCTTTTACCTTTTGATTTTGTATTAAAGATCCATTATAATATAATGATTTTGTAAAAATATCATTTTGATAATATTATTCACTTAACATCGTTAACGGAAAATTGACTCATTAATACAAAATACAAATAAAAAATAATACCATGTCATTATCAGAGATTCGTGGTGAGTCCATATATTTCCCTTAAACTTAAATCGATTGAGAGATAATTTAGCTTTGATGAATGTTTCGCCAATAATAATTAATAAATAAGACATCACACGGGACACGTCACATAACCACATTTTCCAAATCTTGTCTTCTAAATTCTAATAGAAAAGTTAAAAAATATGAATTCTAACACAATTCTTAAAGTATAAGACGGAACTACCCTAAAAGATGCAAACTAATAACACTTTCGTTCCCTGCACATTTCATATTTGTGCTGGGAAACGGGAATTCTGGTACCTCCTCCACTTTCTTTTTCATCAACCAAATAAGATAATTTTCTGAAGCATGGATTTCTCGTTGATGCTTTCAAATGCATTTTGAGGCAGGGATTTCGACTTTTCGCCGGTGAATCATCGGCAACGACGAGCAAATTACCAGATTCAAGGATAAGTGTGAAGTTTGAATTTTTGAGTACAGAAGGTATGGGTGCCTCAGAATCAGCACTATCAAGCTCACAGTCTCAGGTAACTCTTCAATTCTACTCATCTTTCTTTAATTTCACTGCTTAATTTGTTATTAACTTGATATATCGCTCCCTTTTAGAGACCGATAGATGAGATCACCACCGTCTCTCAGAAATCAGAATCCGTCGATCCTATTTTAGAGAAACTCAATTCCCTTAAAATCGTGAGTAATCTTCTTTCTTCTGAATGAATTCGTATTTTATCAGTATCTTATATATATATATATATATTTTAAAAAAGTTAATTTTTGGATGATATTAGACAACGCCAATATTGACATCACCACCACCATCGGAGGGTAGCTTGACTGACATTTTAGTGAGGAGACCATCATCATCTTCATCTTCAGGTGGTTATTTTTAATAGTTTAAATGGTCTGTTTATTTGCTCTAATGAGTTGTAAATTAGGGTTTCAAAATGAAGCGTTTGTTTTGTTTATGGTCTTGTAAGTTTTTCACTCATTATTTATGCTAAGAAATTTTAGAAATTAAGGACTGCTCTCAGTTCTTAAAGGGTACAGAAAGAACAGAGCTTTGAACAATTTAGAATTTAGAGATGTAGAAGTAAACTTAATATTTAATAACTTCTTTTGCAGGCTCTTTATTTGCTTTCTAGATTGAATGAGAATATGATTTTCAGCCTTATGGTCATGGAACCTTTAGGAACTGTTAAATACCATACCAGAGTTATAAATGATTGCTTAATGTGAATGTAGTTTCTGAGTTGATTTCCCTTGCGAAACTACTCTGGTTTCTATCATATATTTCTCTTTTTGTGTTCTCAGTGCTGTAATTGTATATAGACTTTTATTTGTGAGTGATAGGTTAGCTTCACACAAGAAGTTTTTCATAAGAATATCTTTGGATGGTTTGTTTAATCTGGGCTTTTTTAGATTTCTCTGGAATTTGGAGACAGAAACCTCAGCAGTTATGCATTCTGTCATCCTTCTACTAACAAGATACATCTAGCCATCTATGCATTCTCTATACTTCTCCTTTCGGGAATATTTCCCTTCTCTATTTCTTCTTTTTTACAGTCCTTTCTGAAACATTCTAACCACTCCTAGTAACTCTCTTCTACACGCAAGTGGTGTTCTCTATGCACTACCAATGACTGCTTATATCATGGTTGTTTTGTTGTCTATGTAGTACCAATGACTGCTTATATCTCACTACCAAAGACGGCTTACATCATGGCTGTTTTGTCTTGTAATATTTTAGTTTATATACACATGAAAGAAAGCATACATTGCACCCTGCTAATACACTTATTCCAAATGCGTGACGTATAATGCATATTTTACTGCTGTAGAAGGCCTTACAGAATCCGGGTAGCATTGCGTTCAGTCAGAAGTAGGTAGAATCAAGCCCAAAATAATGCATGAAGTTTGATGAAATTGGGCGTGTTACCATATGGTTGAGTATACTAGGTGTTTGACAAGTATGGGAAAATGTCTCTTAAGCTGGACACGATTTCTTAGTACTTGTGTATTAACTGTATGAGTATATTAGCATTTATAGTAAAGTCATGTGATGTGGTTAATTTTTTTTTTGACAAGTGTTTCTGGCCCCAGGAATGGTAAACTAAATATTTGTTCTCTGCATTATCTTACTGCGATAATATGGTTGGATTAAATTTTGCCATTCCTTATTCTATGTTCGATATAGGTACTGTGAATCCCAAGGTGCTGCTGGAGCTTTTTTCAATGTATCATGATTGGCAGGAGGAGAAGGCCAAACAGATTAGCAGGAGACAGGTTTGCATTGCCAATCATAAATTTTGAGAGTTGTGACCTGTATGAATTTTATTTCCGTACATAGATCTGTGATTTGGAAAATAAACCTGCCTTGAAGACATACAAATCACTGTTATAAATTTGATCCCCAAGGACAATAGGTAATAGTATGTTTTGATTCCTGAGGTTGAACTGGATTTTGGCTAAGGCCTGCAGTCTATCTGGTGTTTTGCATGGATTTACGCAGCAGAATATGGCTTATTTACTTATATAATAGTCTTTAGTCACTGTTTGTCATCTTGTGATGAGTGGTTCTCAATTGGATTTTTTGGGCAATTGTGCCATTATATCTGTGTGTGCTGGTATTACTCATAAACTGGAAAGTCCCATTGGTTTGCCCTTGATCTTAAAAGTTCTGTTATGGCTTATCATCAAGATTGATAATGACTAACATCCCTAGATAGGATAAAATAGGAATTATGTTTGGATGCTCTATGACTATTGAAATTTGTTGTAGGAAGACATAGAAAACAAGATTGAAGTTGCGGATGCTTTGGCAATCAAACTTCTTCAACGTTTTGGTTACTCGGTGTCAGCAATGAAGACAAGTTCACAGCATCTATCAGAAGGTAGATTGATCACAGTCAATTATGTTGATTTGTGTTAATAGCCTTTGTTGAAGAACAATTAATGAATACAATAAGTTTTATTGAAACAGAAACTTGCAAATAAAATACAAATAAAAAACAGTAAACTTACAAAGCAAGTAATCAAAATTAACAACAGAAACTTACAGTGCAAGTAAACAAAATCAAAAACAACAAACTGATTTTAATAGATTGAGGCTAGCACAGAAGGCTATGTCCTATAGCAGAAATTCGCCCCTACCCGTGTGCTTGTAGTTCAATGGACGTCCGCCACCAGGATTCAACAATCTGATAATCGAAGATTCTGCACTGAAAGTTCGATTCCTGGCGAATTTACTTGGTGTCTCTTTTCAATATTTTTCTATGGAAAATCACTTTTTGTCTCTCAAGGATCATATGGATATCAAAATTGAATACATCTCTGCAATACTGTTTTTCTATTTATAAACAAAATAGAAAACAGTTAAAATGATGAATTAATGCAAACGTTTTTCCAACTGTTTTTGTGATTCCAACTTTTCTGAAGAGTTGTGTTCTTCTGTCTTTAAAATTAAAACCACAAAAAGCAAAAAATGTTTTCTAGCACAAGGCATTTAATAAATATCAAAAGCCCCAAGGCCCAAGGCCTATCTTGATTAATTAAATATATTAATTAATTATCATGTCATGCCAACCATCCACTCACTTCAAGCCCAAGCCCAAGCCCAAACTTTATTTGTCCAATTTAATATAAAAGTTTATAAAATACTTATAAACCTTTCAACTTCCTTTTATTTCTTAGATGTGAGACTACTCCCTCTTTTTGATATACAAACTTTTACAATACCCCACATTTGTATAACAAATAGTGGCGATGTTGTACTTAACATGATCCAGAGAAAATTTAAAAATGATATGCATTAGGAGATGTGTCTTTTGGACTTGAACCTTCCTTAGTAAGTACTTATTGGATTTACCGATGAGTCAGTGTGTATAGGAGACATTGAACTGTTCATCATATTTTGTAAATCAAGACAATAAATATCACACATATCGAATTTTTGACACTTTTCGATTCATACGGTTGTGTTCATTTTGGCCCTGAACAATCCTGGATTCATAGGAGCTTTAGAGAATTTAACTATTTTATTCTCATGAATACGACCCCACATTACTCCTATATAGGTGACACAATCACTATAAGTATCATGAAATACTAATTTTCTTTCATTAAGAATGATTAATCATTTATCTTTATCGTCATAGGTAGCATAACTTTTCTTATCATAGGAATGAGCAGTTTGTTATGCTCTACTACTTGAGTTTCACCCAACTAGTTTGCCACATTGAACCTAGAATTGAATCACCAATTTGCTAGGTTGGGTTTCCGCTAAGTTACTTCTCATTGTGTTGTCTTTAAGCCCATTCCCCTCGATAAATATAACACTTGCTTCTTTGGTATACCCTTTGTTAATTGATCTGCAATATTCTCCTTTGATTTTACAAAATCAATGGAAATAATGCCAGTCGAGAACATATGTTTTATTGTGTTATGTCTACGTCTTATGTGCCTTGACTTCCCATTATATATATGGCTCTTTGCTCTCCCAATAGCAACCATGCAGTCACAATGTGCACATATGGCCGTCACAGGTTGAGGCCACATCGGAATATCTTCCAAGAAATTCTTTAGCCATTCTGCTTCTTCAGCAGCTTTATCCAAGGCTATGAATTTTGATTCGATTGTTGAACGTGCTATACACGTTTGTTTTTGTGATTTCCAAGATACTGCAGCTCCTCCAAGTGTAAATACATATCCACTTGTTGCTTTTTCCGTATCATTTGAAATCCAATTGGCATCACTATATCCTTCCAAAACTGGTGGATATTTGGTATAGTGTAATTCATACTTCATTGAGTATTTTAGGTATCTCAATACTCTAACTAAAGCATCCCAATGATCATTTGAAGGATTACTAGTATATCTTGCCAATCTATTCACAGAGTAGGCAATGTCCAGTCTAGTACAATTCGTGATGTATTGTAGTGTGCTAATTATACGAGAATATTCTAGTTGTGACACACTATCCCCAACATTTTTCTTTAATGTACTCTTAGGATCAAAAAGAGTTTTAGACGGACTGCTATCAAAATGTCCAAATTTTTGAATAATTGTTTCCACATAATGTGATTGGCTAAGTATATAACCATCACTACTTCTTTGAATCCGAATTCCTAATCCGAATTCCTAAGATAACATCAGCTTTTCCCATGTCTTTCATATCAAAGGTCGAATTCAAGATTTTCTTTGTGGAGTTAATGACACTTAAATTTGGTCCCATGATGAGCATATCAACATATAAACATACAATGACATAGGAATCATTATTCATTTTCTTGATATACACGCATTTATCACATTCATTGATCCGAAATCCATGTGATAACATTGTATGATCGAATTTCTCATGCCATTATTTTGGTGCTTGTTTAATTCCATAAAGTGACTTAACAAGTTTACACACTTTTTTCTCGTCCTTTTGCTACAAACCCTTCAGGTTGTTCCATATAAATTTCTTCATCTAACTCACCATTTAAGAATGAGGTTTTTACATCCATTTGATGTATTTCCAAATTATAAATCGCCGCAATCGCAATTAACATCCTTATAGATGTTATTCTGGTTACTGGTGAGTATGTGTCGAAGAAATCAAGTCATTGTTTTTGACGATATCCTTTAGCTACCAAACGAGCTTTGTATTTATCAATTGTACCATCAGGCTTCAATTTCTTTTCGAAAATCCATTTGTAACCAATCGGTTTGCAACCAGATGGTAAGTCTACTAACTCCTATGTACGGTTTTGTAGAATGGATTCTACTTCGCTATTTATTGCTTCTTTCCAATAAATAGATTCAGTCGAAGTTATGGCCTCTTGATATGTTTGAGCTTCAGCTTCAATGAGAAAGGTTAAAAAATCAGGTCTATAATCTTTGCTACCTTGATTCTTTTTCCTCTTCTAGGATCTAAATCTTTCTCTTGGAGAGTTGATGTTGACTTATTTGGTTCCAAAACCTTATCTTGAACACCAGATGAAGAGGCAACATCAACCCTGTTTTCTTGACTAAATTCAAGCACTTTCCGTTTATTTTTATCAAGTCTATCCTTATAAGGAAAAATATGCTCAAACCATTCAGCATTATTAGACTCAATAATGGTATTTACTTGGATATCTGGAATTCCAGATTTAATTACAAGAAATCGGTATGCTGCACTATTTTTAGCATATCCAATAAACACACAATCAATAGTTTTAGGACTAAGTTTAACTCTTTTAGGCAAGGGAACTTGAACCTTTGCTAGGCAACCCCACACTTTCAAGATTTTGTATGTCGGTAGCCTTTTCTTTCATTTTTCATATGGAGATTGATCACTCTTCTTTGGTGGAATTCTGTTTAAGATGGTGTTAGTCGTAAGTAAGGCGTCGCCCCACATATTATGTGGTAAACCAGAACTGTTGAGCATGAAATTCATCATATTTTTTAGTGTTCTATTTTGACGTTCTGTCACCCCATTCTGTTGAGGAGTGTATGGTGTTGTTGTTTGATGAATTATTCCATTAGAAGTACAAAATTCTGCGAAGACATTAGATTCATATTCTCCGCCTCTATCAGATCGCAATATTTTGATCTTTTTGTCTAACTGATTTTTCACCTCGGCTTTATATGTCTTAAACATATTCAAAGATTCGTCTTTGTTATGTATCAAATATACATAACAATATCTACTACTATCATCTATAAAAGTGATGTAGTAATTCTTTCCACCACGACTTGGTATTGATTTAAAATCACCCAAATCTGTATGAATTAATTCTAACAATTCATTTGACCTTTTAGTCACAAATTTGTAGGACTTGCTAGCACACTTTGATTCAACACATGTTTCACATTTATGCATATTGTCTTTTGTACAATTGGGCAGCAAACCAAGATTCACCATTCTATGCATACATTTAAAGTTTATGTGACCTAGTCTAGCATGCCATAATGTAGAAGATTCAAGCAAGTAAACAGAAGCCTTATTTATTTTATTAATATTAGCATCAGCAATTACATTGAGTTTGAAGAGCCCTTCAGAGAGGTAGCCATTTCCTACAAATGTTCCCCCTTTAGTGAGAACGAATTTTTCAGATTGAAATATAACTTTAAAACATTTCTTGCTTAAAATAGAACCATAAACAAGATTCTTAGTAATTTCAGGGACATGTAGTACATCCAAAAGGGTAAGTTCTTTCCCAGAAGTGAATTTCAGAATCACTTTCCCTTTTTCTAGCAACAGTTGCAGCAGTTGCATTGCCCATATATAACTTTTCATCACCATTGTTAGGAGTGTAGGTGAGAAACATATTTCTATTTCCATAGATATATCTTGTTGCACCAGTATCCATCCACCAATCTTTACTGTCCGTCAATAAATTGACTTCCGAAACAATAACACCAACAAATTTTTCTTCAACAATATTTGCTTGTTTGTTGCTGTTATTACCATTTGGACCAGGATTTCCTTTCTTGTGAGTTGTGACGACAGTCTAGTGCTCGGTGTCCAATTTTTCCACACACCCAACAAACACCTTTAATTCCCTTGAAATTCTTCCCTTTGCAGCAAGAACTTTCTGAGTTTTATCTTTCCCTTTATCTCCCTCTGCCAGAGGGCATTATTCCTTGACGACATGTGCAAGGTTCAATGTTGTTAGATAAAATAACATTTTCTGTTGCTATCGTTTAAAATCCAGTCCTTTGAACTTGTCTGGTTTCTCAACCTGAGGCTTCACGGCATTCGCAGATTGTTCCATAGTGAGTATTTCTGCTATAGATTGTTGAAGAACCATCAACGAATGCAATGTGTTTTATTGAAACAGAAACTTGCAAATAAAATACAAATCAAAAACAGTAAACTTACAAAGCTAGTAATCAAAATTAACAACAGAAACTTACAGTGCAAGTAAACAAAATCAAAAACAGCAAACTGATTTTAATAGATTGAGGCTAGCACAGAAGGCTATGTCCTATAGCAGAAATTCGCCCCTACCCGTGTGTTTGTAGTTCAATGGATGTCTGCCCCCAAGATTCAACAATCTGATAATCGAAGATTCTGTACTGAAAGTTCGATTCCTGGCGAATTTACTTAGTGTTTGTTTTCAAGATTTTTTTATGGAAAATCACTTTCTGTATCTCAAGGATCATATGGATATCAAAATTGAATACATCTCTGCAATACTGTTTTTCTATTTATAAACAAAATAGAAAACAATTAAAATGACGAATTAATGCAAACGTTTTTCCAACTTTTTTTGTGATTCCAACTTTTCTGAAGAGTTGTGTTCTTATGTCTTTAAAATTAAAACCACCAAAAACAAAAAACGTTTTCTAGCACAAGGCATTTAATAAATCCGAAGAGCCCTAAGGCCCAAGGCCCGTCTTTTATTAATTAAATATTTTAAAATATTAATTAAATATCATGCCATGCCAACCATCCACTTAAGCCCAAGCCCAAGCCCAAGCTTTATTTGTCCAATTTAATATAAAAGTTTATAAAACACTTATAAACCTTTCAACTTCCATTTATTTTTTAGATGTGGGACTACTCCCTCTATTTGATATACAAACTCTTACAATACCCCACATTTGTATAGCAAATAGTGGCGATGTTGTACTTAACATAATCCAGAGAAAATTTAAAAACGATATGCATTAGGAGAGGTGTCTTTTGTACTTGAATCTTCCTTAGTAAGTACTTATTGGATTTACCGATGAGTCAGTGTGTATAGGAGACATTGAACTGTTCATCATATTTTGTAAATCAAGACAATAAATATCACACATATCGAATTTTTGACACCTTTCGATTCATACGGTTGTGTTCATTTTGGTCGTGAACAATCCTGGATTCATAGGAGCTTTAGAGAATTTAGCCATTTCATTCTCATAAATGCGACCCCACATTACTCCTATATAGGTGACACAATCACTATAAGTATCATGAAATACTAATTTTCTTTCTTCTGTTAGTGTCATTAAGAATGATTAATCATTCATCCTTATCGTCATAGGTAGCATAACTTTTCTTATCATAGGAATGAGCAGGTTGTTATGCTCTATTACTTGAGTTTCACCCAACTAGTTTGCCATATTGAACCTAGAATTGAATCACCAATTTGCTAGGTTGGGTTTCCGCTAAGTTACTTCTCATTGTGTTGGCTTTAAGCCCATTCCCCTCGATAAATATAACACTTGCTCCTTTGGTATACCCTTTGTTAATTGATCTGTAATATTCTCCTTTGATTTTACAAAATGAATCGAAATAATGCCAGTCGAGAGCATGTGTTTTATTGTGTTATGTCTACGTCTTATGTGCCTTTACTTCCCATTATACATATGGCTCTTTGCTCTCCCAATAGCAGCCATGCAGTCACAATGCACACACATGGTCGTCACAGGTTGAGCCCACATCGGAATATCTTCCAAGAAATTCTTTAGCTATTCTGCTTCTTCAGCAGCTTTATCCAAGGCTATGAATTCTGATTCCATTGTTGAACGTGCTATACACGTTTTTTTTTGTGATTTCCAAGATACTGCAGCTCCTCCAAGTGTAAATACATATCAACTTGTTGTTTTTTCCGTATCATTTGAAATCCAATTGACATCACTATATCCTTCCAAAACTGGTAGATATTTGGTATAATGTAATCCATACTTCATTGAGTATTTTAGGTATCTCAATACTTTAACTAAAGCATCCCAATGATCCATCTTTGATTAATTAAATATTTATATTCAATATATTAATTAATTATCATGCCATTCCGACCAGCCACTCACTTCAAGCCCAAGCCCAAGCCCAAGCCCAAACTTTATTTGTCCAATTTAATATAAAAGTTTATAAAACACTTATAAACCTTTCAACTTCCATTTATTTCTTAGATATGAGATTACACCTTCTATTTGATATACAAACTTTTACCGCCTTTGGGATTTGTTAACATGTACTTTGGAAAATGCATGCAGTTCATGCTTTGCAGGTGGAACTTGGGGAGCTTAAGGGAAGGATGACAGAGGTTATTAGTAATTGTGATGCACTATGCAAGAGAATTGCTGCAGAGGGACCGGACTCACTTAAGGCATCAATCAAGCCACTTGCTGTCACTACTGCCAGGCCAGAAGTAAGCTGTAGCTCGTCCTCCTTGCAAAAGGATGTCCTCCTTGCAAAAGGATGATGAACATGAGTCCAGTTCTACAGAATGCAAATTGGACTGACTTTTGCTTTTTCTGTATAGAATTTTTTCTTTCCTATACCACATAGTTTGTTGAAACTGAGATGACTGATAAGAATATTCTAATCACTTATTTCTGATTAACACTTGGATTAGCTTTGTATTTAGAATTGAGAACGTTCTTATGTTTCATATCTTCTCTCACATAAAGGTAATATAACGTTTAGTTATTTAGATTTAGTGGAGAATTGTGACTTTGCCGACAAGAACGTAGGATTTTAGCAATATCCAGATCTAGAAATGGGGGAGGGGCAACAGGAAACCCCACGAAGATACGTTCCTTCTTCCTTTTTAGTAAACAAGCAAATCGGCCGATCCTCCTCCTTTTTCAAAATAATTAATAAACAATCTAATCAGTTGGACACAAACAATCCCAATAGAAACTATCAATTACTAGTATTCCTTTTTGGGGTTGAGAAATGCTTGGGTGGACTAGGGGAGGGGTGTTAGAAATTATGAATTTCATAATAGAGTGTAACATTGATGGAGAAGAAGATGCTTACAAACGGATAGTAGGATTTTAAGTGTCCCAATGTGAAAAGGAATTTATTGTCATATGTCAAGCGAAGTCAGAGAAGACCTAAGTTGATATGAATAGAAACTATAGAGACCTATTTTTTACTAAGATTAATGAAATAATGATTTCAGATAAATTACGATGACAGAGAATCCATGCCAATTGTGGTAAAGCAAATAATAAAGAAAATAATTGCTTGTGCTCTTAGGCCGATGTTGAATCTCATTGATATTATAGTGATTTGTAATTAGGAAACACACAGACACATGAAATGATTACATAACTCAAATATTTCAAATAGGGTCGGTCTTGAGTTGTTCTAAATTTTTAAGGGGTTATAGGTGAATGTTGGACAATTATGACCCATAGCATCACTATTTGTACAGATCATGGTGTTGTTGTACAAATTAACTATGTGACAAAAGAAATTGCCCTTTTATCCTTTGTAACTAGATTACCAAGATGTATAAATGATAAAAGGTCCATATGATTAGTTCCGGATTGAGATGATATGAGACAGTATCAATCCATAAAGGTTTAATCATTAAATATCCCTAATCGTAGTATTATCGAGATTGGACATCGATAATGCGGAATAGACTAGTATTACACTTGTGCGCGTTGTGGGAGCATAGTTCTCATATATTTGGGTATAGGATACTCATGCAAGTGTAATAGGAGGTTGTGTTTACCGATGGTACGGAAACAGCTTCTCTCTGGATAGACCCCTCGGAATTCCATTGGTAGTATGACTATGTGTCTATGGAAGTCCGAATCAGGTTAGGTGTATTTGGTCTTAACCTGAGACTTGCACAGCTAATACTTGCGATAATCAATATACTTTGGTTTTGGTCGTCCAGGGCTTTAACAGGTTCTGAGTACGCCTCTTCTGGGTATATTAAGAATCGTAGTGTATTGGGTGTGATGTCGAGATGGAAGTATCACTCCAGTCATAGTGGAGATGATGATCACGTAGGATACATAACTGGTGCTCTTTTATGCCGCAACTATCGGGATAATATGACTAGGTCATGATTATCCGATTATAGAGACTAGTTACCAGAGATCCGATATGTGCTTCTTACGGGGCAGACACAATTCCAGCCCCAGGCCTAGCACGTGACATCCGATACTAGATCGTAATACGCAATACTACGTATACTACGCCTGATATAGATCACATATTCATTTAAGAATATTTCTGGAGAATTAGGTAGGCACGGTGCTTTGCTAGAAGCCAACCATGTCTTGTAAATCGGTAAAAATGTGGTACTAGGTACGTACGTGTTCGGATAGTCCGACGACCGGATTTACTGCCAACATATCCGGGGATCTCATGGGTCGCTTCCCGAAGATTCACCGATGACGTATGACTCACACTTAATTAATCTGGGATTAAGAGAGAAAATTAATCTGGGATTAATTGCGGAGATATTTTATCTGGGATAAAATATTATTAAAAGAGAGAGAACGATTAATTTTGATTTAATCGATAAAATAATATATTCGATATATTATACGAAATTAGATTTCGACGCAGAATTAAAATTAGATTTTAATTTGAGCGAACGAGTTAATTTAGAATTAATTCGTTAGCGACGTGAATAGTAATTTTGCTAGGCATAATTATTTAAATAAATTTGATTTAATTACGTCGCAACAGAAAATTCGTTAATTCAGAATTAGCGAACCCGAGCCCGGGAGTGTTTGCGGGCCCACTCACATTTCGAATTCAAGTGCGGCCCACAAATCACATCACGCGTCACATCACTCGTCATTCAAGTGATGGATGTCTTGTCACTTTGAGTGATTGACAACCAGTCCCTATTCATGAGTGATGTGAGTTGTTGGAAGGCATTTAATGCCAAATTTCCCTCCTTTTTGCTTTTGTTTTTTGGAAAAACAAATACCAAAAAGTGTGATGGATTTGATTATTAGGTTTTTAGAAAACCAAATACACAACTCCCTCTCTCTCTCTTCCTCTCCCTATTCGGCCAAGGGCCAACATTTTCTCTCAAATTGTTCCTCTTTGCCGAGAACAAACAAGAAGGAATGGAAGATTTGTGGCAAATCTATCCAATGCTAGCACATGAAGAGTCATCCAAGGTGATAGGGAAACAAACCCTTGAGCATGGAATCACAACACAAAGCTTGGAGCTTGGAGATCCATCCATGGAGTTAACCGAACTTTGGAGGAGCACAAAAACAACCCATTGCCGAGAGCTTCCAAGGAGGAGCCAAAAGTTTTGTGTTCGACGCATCGCAAAGCCGATCAATCTAAGTATGATTCCGCCATACTTCTTTTGAGTATTCACACATGTTTATATGCTTAAATCGATCTTGGGACTAACCTAGAAACCCAACAATGCTATCTTGAGCCATTTTGAGCATGAAATATACTTAAGGTAAAATTTGGGTAAATTGGATTTGAGCATGTTTTGACTAAATTACTTGTTTGAGCATGCTTGTATATATATGACTTGGAGTTGTTTGTGATCAATTTTGTGAAAAATGGATTGGATCAATTTTTCCCCAAAATGTAGGCTTGGCCGAAACATAAGACTACCCTAATGTCATGGTGATTTTGTGTTTTTGATCATTGGATGAGTTGAAAACATTTGGGTAATGTTGATTTAGGATTTAATTGGATTATTAAAACCGAATCGGACAAAAAATCCCAAATTGCCGTGACTTGTAAGCATGAAAATGATTGATTTTTTGATTCAATTGTGTTGGACATATGTTGATGATGATAAGCATAATTAATTGTGTAAATTGATGTTTTGGAAATATTAATTTGGTTAATTAATTATGGCATACACTTTAGGTTAATTAATTATGAAATTTGGAATTTTGGTAATTTAATTA
Organism: Zanthoxylum bungeanum; assembly: GCA_019454045.1. Classification (NCBI taxonomy): domain Eukaryota; kingdom Viridiplantae; phylum Streptophyta; class Magnoliopsida; order Sapindales; family Rutaceae; genus Zanthoxylum; species Zanthoxylum bungeanum. The sequence continues at coordinate 7,497 of SKCR01045558.1, read as the reverse complement.
ATTGGGCCAAATTTGGAATTGGGCTTGTAAAGTTGTAATTGGGCTTAATGGGCTTGGTTAGGCCAAGTTTGGTTTAGGCTAATTGGTTGGATCCAATTGGGCCCAAAACCATATCCATAAAGTCCAAAATGACTTAATGGACCTTTAATTTTAATTGGGCCTAATGGGCCTAAATTGGTTTCTTGGTACATAAGGGTGATTCCTTAAATGGGCTTTGGTATTTGGGTTTGACCCATATTGACCAAAAGTCCATGCCTTAAGAAATTAATTGAAAACCCATTGGACTTTAATTAAAATTGACATTGAATGTTAATTGGGCTTTGAGACCCGTAAAGATTAGATTTGGAATCTAAGTCGTAAAGGCTCGTTAAAAAAAGTGTAATTATTTAATTTAGAATTAAATATAGAATTAGTATTAAATACAAATTAAATTGGATTTAATGTTGTAGTTTAATATAATTCAAGAATTCGTACTTTGAGTACTTATTCGTAAAACGAGTTTGACTCGCGCAAAATCAAATCGTTGTTTGAACATTGGATGGTCATTAATTTCAGATTAATTAATTGGATTAGATTGATTGATAACATGCTTTGTGTGAATACATGGATGCGATGTATGAATAATGTATATCAGATGGATATTAGATGGGTGAGGGCAATTTTGGAAATTGTTGTAATAAATTTAGAATTTATTAAATTGGACCTGCGTGTCCAGCCTATTACCTCTTGACTCTTTGTATTTCTCTTCTCACATATTCCCCTCAATGTAAATGAGGTTTCTTTAGAAGTGTTATGTAATTAGGTAGAAGTTAGAATTGTGCTAGCGGGAGAGAGGAAATGGAGAGATTTGTTCTAGGAACAATGTGTTAAGTATCCATCCGCATATCATTATTATTTTATTTATACGCGCCTTATTATGTTTTTAGAATGCATGTTAAGGGTGTGTGATGATGATGAGACCTAACAAAAATAATTAATTGGTTTCCAATTACGCGAAAAAACCCTCAACACATATTAAGCGTTTTTCCTTCCATTGAGTGATTCTTACTCAAGATCCAAGATTGGCACTGGTTTGTTGGCCAAAGTCAAGACCTTTGTCCATCGCGGATGTGTTTGAATCATGAAGGCTTTGTTCCATATCGGTGTCTTGTCCAAGTTGTGATTTGTTGGCCAAAGTCAAGATCACTTCTTGTCCATCGACATCGATTACGAAGCTTTCCAAGGTCAATGGGTTCCGCTTAACTGGGATCATTAAGTTTGTTGTGCCAAAGCCAAGGCTTAGTTGATTCAGAGGAAAAATGTTAGGGAATATATTGGATATATTGGCATATATAAGATATATGTTTCGGACTTGGATGTCCACCTACTGGATCTAGGAATTGGATGGGATCCAATTGATCTTAGAGATCTACCTAGTTAATTATCATACAATTTGTTGGCCAAAGTCAAGATTGTGTGTTATTTAACGGGATCCTAGCCCACTAGGAAACAAGGTTTCCTGAGTACTCCACAGAGGGTTAGAGGCTCGCCGAAAAATAGTGGGAGGCAAGTATTAAATTTGCAATATTCGTTTAGTTACTTGCCAATACGCGCTCATTTCAATTTTCGTCGTCAATATAATTAATATTATTAGTTGGACTAATATTTAATCGTTGTTTTAATTAAACAGTTGGACTGTATTCAAACTACTTCAAATATAGTTGATTTATAATTGGATTATAGTAATCAATATATTTGAATTTAACCTATTAAATTATAGTTGATTATATAGTTAGACTATAGTAATCATTATAATAAATAGTACCTAAAATCGTTGATTGGATAGTTGGACTATAGCAATCAAGATAAATGAAAGATTAGCGTTTAAAACATAATCCTGGGTGAAAATGTCATTAAACGAGTTTAATTTTCAGATTGGGAATAAAATCTCAGGATAGTCCTGGAAAACGAGAAGTTACTTTATTTGATATAGTGACGTCTCGAGCCTAAGCCCGGAGTGAGTTAGTAAATAGTAGAACATGATATTTGGAATATTCATGTGATGATAACTTTAGTGCTTAATCCGTTATGCTTGCCGCAAAGACTCCTTAATTTCTTAGTCAGAACTAAGGATTAGATCCTTATAGTATGATAATGAAATTGAAGGATCTTCATAGATCTATCCTTAGATCTTAGAAGTACAAATTGCAATAGAAAAATCTTGGAGAGTTAATGGCTATACTCAAGGAGACAAAGCCAGAGTTTGCAATAGGGCAAGAAGCGCAAGGCGCATCTTACTTCGACATCCCAGAAGGCCAAGGCTTGGCAAAGGCTTCTGGGGTGTGGAAAAAGGGCAAAGGCAAATCATTATAATCTTCTGGGAAGACAAAGGACATATCCCAAAATGTCTGCCTAAACTGTGGAAAACGGGGTCACTGAAGCGTGACTGCCGTATGGACAAGGCAGACATGAAGGAAGTGAAGAGGGGCAAGGCTCCGGCTTCAAATATGTTTGTTATAAAAATGTTCACTACTAGTATTAAAATTGGATTTTAGATACTGAATGTGGTACATAAATATGTACTGATGGGCAGAATCTGCTGATTAGCAGGATACTGACTTCAGTTGAGATTTATCTGCGAATTGGAAACGGGACGAGAGTCGATTTTAACCGTAGATACCTAAGTTTAGGAACTACCCTTCGGGTGTGTACTTAAATTAGGAAACTGTTAGAATGTAACTAGTTTGACTAGAAACATTATCTCTATATCAGGTTATAATCCGTTTCGGATATACCTTTATATTCTAGAACACTAAAGTGTTTTCATTTTATAAAGATGATATTGAGATAAACACATTAGATGTGAATAACAATATTTATATTTTGAATATAAATGAATCTCAAACATATACATGACAAACAAATAGCTCAAACTGATTTAAATCAGTTGAGACTTATAAGTGGCATTTTTGTCTGGGACACAATTAACAAGACTCGTATATCCACACTTTCGAAGAGTGGATACAAGGACGGATTTGATTCTATTCAAATAATGTATACGAATCTAGTTTATTAGGCAAAGTGCCTGAAACACCTTTTACTTGGTAAAAGTACAAGTGCCACCGATCTGTTGGCCCTCGTTCATAGTGACGTAAGTGGGCCCATATCTAGCTAGGCTAGAGGTGGATATGAACACTTCGTAACCTTTACGGATGTGGCATCGCGTTATGGTTATGTGTTTCTTTTGAAACACGGATCAGAAACTTTTGATTAATTCAAAGAGTTTCGACACGAAGTAGACAAACAGATCGGCTAACTAAAGTATAAACACCATGATTGGACCATGATGAAAATACTTAAGCAATAAGTTTCTCAAATACTTGAAAGAGTATAGTATTCTTTCAATGAGGACTCCTTCCGGAACACGTCAATTTGACGGTGTGTCCGAACCGAGAAACCAAATTTTGTTGGACATGATAAGGTTAATCATGAGTCGCTCTGAGCTACCATTTCCTTCAAAGGATACGCATTAGACAGTGCAAAACTTATTTTGAATAAGGTTCCATAAAAATCTGTTAGACAGACTTCATATTAGATATGAACAGGAAAGAAACTAGGTTTTCTCAATCCTGAAGATTTGGGTATGCTAGGCATATGTTTGGATGATACCAAACTAAAAACCAAATCGGATAAGTGCCTAAGTTGTGGGTTATCCTAGGGAAACCAAAGTATAGTACTTATACAACTCACTAGAGAACAATGTAATTGTTGCTCGCCATGCGGTTTTCCTAAGAGGAATACCTATATGCAGTGGTAAGTGGGAGGAAAGTAAAACTCGATGAAAATCGGAGTAATACTATTCCAAGCATCGATTCCTTAATGGAACACAAATAGTTCATCAGGGATGAAACTATACCAATAATCATCGAATACACAAGAATGCGCAAGTCGGAGAGAGTCAGAAAACAACCTGGGGTATGGGTTTCTGATCTCACCTCATAAGATGTCAATCTTATTGAGGAATACGAACTGACTACGTATGAGGAAGTGATACAAGGTATCGACTCCCTATTATGGAAAAGTGCCATGAAGTCCGAAATGATTCCATGTATACCAACCAAGTTTAGAACTGGTTGTTGTACCGAAAGGCATTGTGCCTATTGGTACTATATAAGTCTTCAAGGAAGACATACATGGAATGCAACATACCAACGTACTAAGCTAGGCTTGTAGCGAAAAGGTATCGTTATCAACATTGTGTCGATTACGACGAAACCTTTTACCTGTTGCCATGGTTAAATCCATTTGGATAATGCTTGCTAATGCTGCATGTTTCATTTATGAAATATGGCAGCATGAACGTCAAAATCGCTTTCCTTAATGGAAACCTTTTGGAGGATGTTTATAACATCCTGACGGTTTTGTCGTACCAAAATGAGCAAACAAGGTTTGCAAGTTAATTCGATCCATGGATGGATTGAAGCAAGCATAGCGTTCTTGGAACTATCGTTTTGATGTAATCATAATGGTATATGATTTAATTCAAAACGAAAATGATTCTTGTGTATATAAGGAGGTTAGTGGGAGCGCACTGACAATGAATGTCCTAAGTAATGATGATATATCATTTCTTGGAAATGATATTCCCATAATACAATCGGTGAAAGCTTGGCTTTCATGAAAATTCTCCGTAGAATTCTTGGGAGAAACAACCTTTATTCTAGGAATAAAGATCTACTGGGATAGATTTAAAGTTGTTAATACTCTCCGAGAACTCGTACATTGAAATAAATGTACGCGACCTGGTGTCTCATATGCTTTGAGCATATGGAGTCACAATCGGGCCAATCCAAGTGATAGTCACTGGATTGATGTTAAGAACATCCTTAAGTATCTTAGATGAACTAAGGATGCTGTCTTATACTATGGAGAAGGAGAACTTGAAGTGACTGGGTTCACTACTGCAAGTTTCCTAACCGATAAAAACGACTATAAGTCGTAACAAAGGTACTATAAAGTTTGAATAACGGAACAGTGAGCTGGAAATCTTCCAAGCAAGATACTGTTACCGAATAAACAACAAAAGTGGATTATTGATGCAGCTGAGGCGGCAACAATAGAAGCCTTTTGGATCGATAATAATCCTAATCAGATTAGGAGTAGTTCTGTTAGCAGCTGAGCTAGGCTTCAGCACAGGCTAAAGAATTAATGGTCTCATCAACGATCCAGATATATACTTCAAATATTCATCTGATTCGTTCGGATCATACATCGTGGCGATGTGATGATCGAATAAATCGCATCAGATGATAACACCGCAAATCCGCTGACGAAAGCCTTTCCTCAGCAGAAGTTTGAGCGAACCGTACATAGTTCGGGTGTAGGACACTTGAGTGATTGGCTATAGGCCAAGTGGGAGATTGTTGGACAATTATGACCCATAGCATCACTATTTGTACAGATCATGGTGTTGTTGTACAAATTACTATGTGACAAAGGAAATTGCACTTTTATCATTTGTAATTAGATTACCAAGATGTATAAATGATAAAAGGTCCATATGATTAGTTCCAGATTGAGATGATATGAGACAGTATCAATCCATAAAGGTTTAATCATTAAATATCCCTAGTCGTAGTATTATCGAGATTGGACATCGATTATGCGGAATAGACTAGTATTACACTTGTGCGCGTTGTGGGAGCATAACGATATAGTTCTCATATATTTGGGTATATGATACTCATGCAAGTGTAATAGGAGGTTGTGTTTACCGATGGTACGGAAACAGCTTCTCTCTGGATAGACCCCTCGGAATTCCATTGGTAGTATGACTATGTGTCTATGGAAGTCCGAATCAGGGTAGGTGTATTTGGTCTTAACCTGAGACTTGCACCGCTAATACTTGCGACAATCAATATACTTTGGTTTTGGTCGTCCAGGGCTTTAACAGGTTCTGTGTACGCCTCTTCTGGGTATATTGAGAATCGTAGTGTATTGGGTGTGATGTCGAGATGAAAGTATCACTCCAGTCATAGTGGAGATGATGATCACGTAGGATACGAACTGGTGCTCTTTTATGCCGCAACTATCGGGATAATATGACTAGGTCATGATTATCCGATTATAGAGACTAGTTACCAGAGATCCGATATGTGCTTCGTACGGGGCAGACACAATTCCAGCCCCAGGCCTAGCACGTGACATCCGATACTGGATCGCAATACGCAATACTACGTATACTACGCCTGATATAGATCACATATTCCTTTAAGAATATTTCTGGAGAATTGGGTAGGCACGGTGCTTTGCTAGAAGCCAACCATGTCTTGTAAATCGGTAAAAACGTAGTACTAGGTACGTACGTGTTCGGATAGTCCGACGACCGGATTTACTGCCAACATATCTGGGGATCTCATGGGTCGCTTCCCGAAGATTCACCGATGACGTATGACTCGCACTTAATTAATTGGATTAATTATAAGAGAGAAAAAATTAATCTGGGATTAATTGAGAGATATTTTATCTGGGATAAAATATTATTTAAAGAGAGAGAGAACGATTAATTTGGATTAATCGATAAAATAATATATTCGATATATTATACGAAATTAGATTTCGACGCAGAATTAAAATTAGATTTTAATTCGGGCGAACGAGTTAATTTAGAATTAATTCGTTAGCGACGTGAATAGTAATTTTGCTAGGCATAATTATTTAATTAAATTTGATTTAATTACGTCGCAACAGAAAATTCGTTAATTCAGAATTAGCGAACCGAGCCCGGGAGTGTTTGCGGGCCCACTCACATTTCGAATTCAAGTGCGGCCCACAATCACATCACAGCGTCACATCACTCATCATTCAAGTGATGGATGTCTTGTCACTTTGAGTGATTGACAACCAGTCACTATTCATGAGTGATGTGAGTTGTTGGAAGGCATTTAATGCCAAATTTCCTCCTTTTTGTTTTTGTTTTTTGAAAAATTAATACCAAAAAGTGTGATGGATTTGATTATTAGGTTTTTAAGAAAACCAAATACAAACTCCCTATCTCTCTTTTCCTCCCCTATTCGGCCAAGGGCCAACATTTTCTCTCAAATGTTCCTCTTTGCCGAGAACAAACAAGAAGGAATGGAAGATGTGGCAAATCTATCCAATGCTAGCACATGAAGAGTCATACAAGGTGATAGGGAAACAAACCCTTGAGCATAGAATCACAACACAAAGCTTGGAGCTTGGAGATCCATCCATAGAGTTGACCGAACTTTGGAGGAGCACAAAAACAGCCCATTGCCGAGAGCTTCCAAGGAGGAGCCAAAAGCTTTGTGTTCGACGCATCACAAAGTCAATCAATGTAAGTATGATTCCGCCATACTTCTTTTGAGTATTCACACATGTTTCTATGCTTAAATCGATCTTGGGACTAACCTAGAAACCCAACAGTGAATTCCTAAAATATGGTCTCTATCGATAATGATAAAATATATATAAGTCGATATTATATATAGTTAGCAA